>CAUYQG010042506.1:0-21498 GCA_963574415.1 Tarsius wallacei
GTGGCCGCTCCTGGCCAACGCAGCCTCGACCAGCTGGTCTCCGGCGATCCTTCCACCTCAGCCTTCCAAGTAGCTGGAATTACAGGCGCGCACTACCATGCCCAGCTAATTTTTTGATTTATTGTAGAGATGAGGTCTCGCTTGCCCAGGCGGGTCTCGAACCTGCGGGCTCAGGCAATTCACTCACCTCAGCCTCCCAAAGGCGCGGGATTACAGGCTGAGCCACCGAACCTGGCTGGCAGCTCCTTTTTCACTGATCCTTTCTCTCCACCCGTCCTTTCTCTCCACTCATTTGGGTCCGTGGATGATCCAGTATTGCGAGCTATGGTGGTGTGTGTCTGGTGTCAGGCACTGGGAATCAGCGATATAGCTGGGTGTTGCATTGTTGTGCTGCCAGCAGCTTGGGGTGGAGGAGAGAGCCTGGAATTCCCCAGGCCAGAGCTGAGAGCTGAGACCAGCTGTTTAGCACCTCCTTAAGATGTACTGTTCCCTTACACAACCATGGCATCTTAGCTCCCAAGTTAGAGGTTAGGCAGAACTGGGTGGGTGAGTCACTGCAGGTCTCTGCCTATTCACAGGGCTCCAGCTGTTCCCTGGTCCCAGGGGCAAGTTGGGGGAAGTAGAGTGCAAGACTGCTAAGCGCCTCAGCCAGAGTGGGAACCAGAACTCCAAAGGGTGGTTGGTGGGGGTGGCAGTGGCTTTGGACCCCGTGCAGGGCACTTCAGCCAGGAATGGAGCTGGTATCCCTGAGGGAAGGGCACCTAGAGCCTCCCTGGGTGACAGCAGCTTGAGATTGGGCTGGGCGGGGATCCGGAACCCAGGGCAGGGACCCAGAACTCCGAGGGTCAAGCACAGGCCATGGCTTTGGGTGCTTCAACCTGGGTGGTAATGCAGAGCCCAGATGCATAGGCACTGGGGGCCTGCATGGGCAGCGGTGGCCTTGGGCCTGGTGGGTGCCCCAGGAGGGAATAGAGCCTGTAGTTCTGAGGGGTGGATGTGGAGGGCCTCCATGGGCTGCCATGGCCTGAAACTGGGCTGGGTGCCCAGCCAGGGAGGAAGCTGGCAGTGTCTGAGTGCCAGGCAGATCAGTATAGCCAGCAAGGGAACCCAGATCTCCACAAGGCAGTATCCAAGGGCCTCCACAGGCAGCGGTCAGTGGCTTGGGGCTGGGTGAGATGGTGTAGCCAGGGAGGGAGCTGGGAGCTCCACGTGGCTGGGGCCCGGGCCACCTGGGGTGGAACAGCAGTGGCAGAGGGGCCGTGGTAGCTGGCCGTGCGTGGGATTGAGGGTATCCAGACCTCGGACCAGTGTGGCTGGTGGTGGGCGAGGGGGTGGGGGAAGGAAAGTAAGAGTCTTATGGGAACTTACTTTCGGAGAATCTCACAGTCCCACCTGTGCCGTCATGTCACCATCTTACCGGAACTCCTCAATTCCTGTCTTTTAATCTAATCAGACTAAATAACATATTCCAGAAAACCCAAAACCAATTTAGAAAACTCATCCCTAAGATGTGGTTCCTCTAAAATCTGGTACCAAAAGCTTTATCAGTCATGCTTCTACCAAAACATCAGAACCATAAAAATGAGGAAATTTGTTGGAAGGAACTGGCTTACATGATTTTGGGGGCTAGCTAAACTAGTCCAAAATCCATAAGGTAGACCACCAGGAAGGGCAGGCGCTCTCTAGCTAAAACTCAAGTCACAGGTAGAATTTCTTCCAGGAAACTTTAGTTCTGCTCCTAAGGCCTTTCAACTGATTGGATCAGGCCCACTAAGATCATCAAAGTCAATCTTCTTTATTCAAAATCAACTGATGTTAGTTACATCTACAGAATACCTCCACAGCCCTTAGAAGAGTGTTTGACTGAGTAACTGGGGACTATAACTTAACCACATTGATGTAAAATTGACCATTACACCTACAAAATCTGGGGGTGGAGCCAAGCAATATGTTTTAAAGCTCTCCAGTGATTCTGATGCTCCTTCAAGTTTGAGAACTGATTTAGAAATCAAACTAACCAGGAGGAAGAGCTGTTGGGAATCAATCATGATGCCTTGTTACAGTGAGTCAATCAGCATCTGTTGCTTGCAGCTAAGGAATCTTAGGAGATTCACCATACTTATAAAGTTTTTAGTAGCAAACAACAACAACAAAAATGACTGTTTACTTGGGCAGAAAAGGAAGCTACTAACGTGTGTGTCAAAAAAGCTCACAGAATAGGTAGAAGGCTAGAAATCCAAGCTTAGAAAGAGGCTGGTTTTCTGGTATGAGCATCCAGGCAGCACCCAACCCAGCCAAAGCATGCCACAGCAGCTGTCCAGTTAGAATATCTCCCTAGGAACAACTACAGGCACTCACCAATGTCCTTGCTAAGTCTTTGACTACTCTATCACTACTGACATATACTCTCTAATTGTTCTGAGGTCTTTGTACCACTCCCTTTCTCCAAAGACATAAAGGAAGCATCTGATTCATAGAACTTCATCACATGACCAAGCTCTAGCTGCATGGAGAAGGAATAAGGAATATTCTGTGCCCCCAAGAAGCACAGAATAGTGAGAAAGACTTATACGTAAAATATAATTGTAATGTAACATCCTAAGAACAATAGTAAAAGTTTGTGCAATGTGTTATGGAAGAACATTATAAAAACTTAAGCTGGTCTTGGAGGATAGGGGTTAGAATGGAAATCAGGGAGCTTCAGTAAGAAGCCTGCTTCTATAGAAATACTCCTAACTGGTTAAAGTACCAGAAAATGCACCCTAGCATCCAAAAGGCTCTTCTGAACTCTCTTGTGAATAAAACTGTAAAGCTATCTTCAGTTCCCTTTCACCCCACTCTTTGTCCTTTCTATGCCCTCCCAACCAAGAATACCAAGCTCCCACTGAGGTACCCCAGTCCTCTTTGGCAGAAACCTTTATCTTAGTCCCCAAAGAGACTTAGTTGTACTGTCTTTTATTCTGAGTCTTAATTGTGGGAGGTGATACATCAGAATCTTTTCCATAAATGACAAGGAAGCACAAATATATAACAGATAATAAAGGACCACTATTGTGAGGCGGGTTTGCTGAGACCTACACTCTGCCTCTTTTCTTCCTTTCCCTCCAGGCAGCCTCTGAGAGAGCTTCAAATAACACCCATAGGGCTCCCCACAGTATAAACAAAGCCATCCTTTTAGTAAATTCTCTTTACATTCACTCATTATTTTCTCGAGATCCTAATGGTCTGCAATAATATGTTCAAAAGCAGGTCAGATACAGCATCACCACCATCAATGGTTTTTTTTCCCCCACATCTTCATTTTTTTTAGATTATGAAATATAGTTTATTTAGAAAGTAAGAGAGAAAGGGAATTCACCTTCCCAAGGGAGAGGAGGGAGTCAAAGCTTAAGAAAACATAGCGATAGCCATAGTTTTAACAGCACATGGCCACACCAGAGTCTAGTAAGTTCCCTGTATCTTTAAAATAAAAATTAAAAAAAAATTAATCCAGCCTATCAGCCACCAAATATTTTTTTAACCATTTTATCACATGTATGCTTACAGAAGGGTGGTTTTATTTCTGATATAGAAATCTCCACAAACACTTAAAGAGTCTCTCCTTTGACTTCCAAAATCTGGAGCATTGGAATTCAGAATATAGAAAATTGCTACAAAGTAATTGACATTTTCTATATGACGTTTTCGTATTCAGAGGATTTTATTGCTATACCATCTACAGAAAGTCATGATTATATTCTGGACCTCTATGAATCATCTTAATTAAATGGAACTGGCTTGAGGCACACTTTTTCTGTGTATGTTTATGATGAGTGACTCTTTCAAGTGACTCAAAATTTTTTATCTTTGCTGGTTGACTTTGGAACTTTTCATTTGAAAATTTACCACCATCAGTTCTAATGTCTTTGAGATGCAGTTTGGATGCCCCAGCCTAATTTTTGTTGTTGTTTTTTGTTTTTTTGTGTGTTTTTTGAGTTGGAGTCTCACTCTGTCACCCAGACTGGAGTGCAGTGGCCGCTCCCGGCCACTGCAGCCTTGACCTGCTGGGCTCCGGTGATCCTTCCGCCTCAGCCTTCAAAGTAACTGGAACTACAGGTGCGCACTACCACACCTGGCTAATTTTTTGAATTATTGTAGAGATGAGGTCTTGCCAAGTTGCCCAAGTGGGTCTTGAACCCACAGGCTCAGGCAATCCACTCACCTCAGCCTCCCAAAGCATGGGATTACAGGCTGAGCCACTGAGCCCGGCTGCCCCAGCCTAATGTTATCAGCCCTATTTTGCAAAAGAAGACCCAAGTTTACTACTCACTTAAACCAGTTAATATCAGAAATAACACTGACACTGATAGATGAAAAATGTCCACTGAGACTCTGGGTTGGTTTAGCATTTGCTGACTACATACAAAGGCTGGTAGTCATTTTCCATTCATAAAAAACCTTGTTCCTGAGTCTATTTGGATAGCTAAATCTTGTAAGTGACTTCTGGAGCTGAGAATTGAGTCAAAGGATCTCAGAACAAAATAGTTCATGGAAAGCAAAACAATTAACTCCACATCATCTCTTGCTGTGAATGAAAAATCCAGATAGTAGCTTCCATCCCTATCTCTCATTGAACACACTCTAGTTTACTCCAATGCAGGCACAATTGATGGAATTTTCTATCAGGATGTCCTGTCCTCTCCAGCCTGGGCATAAGCAAGTACTCAAAGTTAAGGCAATTAAATCCTCCATCTCCCACGATTTTTTTTTTAAGTCAGGGTCTCACTCTGTCGCCCAGGCTTGAGTACAGTAGTGTGATCACAGCTCTCCTCAAACTCCTGGGCCCAGACAATCTCTCCACCTCAGCCTCTCATGTAGCTGAGATTACAGAGCAATAGTTCTATATTGCCCAGGCTGAGTCTTTCTATATTGTCCAGGCTGGTCTTGAACACCTGAGCTCAAGCAATCCTTTCACCTCAGCCTCCCAAACTCCTGTGATTACAGGTGTGAACAACTGCACCTGGCCCCAAGATTATTTATCTAAAGTGGAGTCGCTCAAGGACAGAAAACCTCTAAGAGCTTACACAATGCAGGAGTGGCTCTCTCCATCTTGAACCTCCTCTTTAGTTTTATTAGCTTCACCATATTCCTCCTATATCAATTGCTTGAGTTGCCATAACAGAATATTGACTGTGTGACTTAAATGACAAAAATTTATTTCCTCACAGTTCTGAAGGCTAGAATTTCAAGATTAGGTGTTGGCAGGGTTGGTTTCCCCTGAAGCCTCTCTCCTTGGCTTGCAAATGGTTGCCTTCTTGCTGTGTTCTCATGGGGCAGTTTTCATGGGAGCACTACCCTCATCTTCTTACAGAACACCCATTGTATTGCATTAAGGCTCCACTCTTATTTGACCAAAATTACCCCTTTAAAAACCTTATCTCCAACTATAGTCACATTGGAGCTAAAGACTTCAGCATATGAATTTGGAGTGGGGGAGAACATAATTTAGTCCATAACATTTTCATTTAAAAAAAAAAAAATCAATGTCCTCCCACCTCAGCATTCTTGTGCCTTCTTCACCTGGATCCCTCTTTTCCCATTTCCACATATAGGACTCAACTCACAGGGCACCTTTCTGAAGAGCCTTCTCAGACCTCACTGCCTTTCCTCTGTTTCACATGTCCCCTGTGCTGGACACTCATAAGAGAGGTGGGAGTAGAGCACAAAGTCTGAGCTGCACAGGAATGCAGAGTCTGCCAGGGCTTGAAGGTGGAACGGAGTGTCTGGGCAAGCCCATCCTTGATCCTGGACATGCACATACACAAAACAGCACTCGGCCACCATGACAGGCACCAATACCCACTCCCATCCCTAAATCCTTTTTGGGTTTATTTTTCTGAGTATTTGTTCTGTTCTTGCATTTTATGAGATGAGAGGTTTTGATTGATCAGGAGTTTTTATAAATATCAGTATGATGATCACCTGCAAAGGAAACATCCTCTCCATCTTCAGTTTGTTGTCCACCTAGATATCCACACTAGAGCCTTTCTCTGGCAGATGTTGCGTTTCTTTTACCAATCTAAGAGACATTTTCAACCTTCTTCTCTCTTACTACCTCTACTATCTAGATTAGGAAAGCTAAATATTTTCTTTCTCAGTTCCATTGTAAGCACAGAAAATCATGTAACAGAGTTATGGTCAACAAAATGTAAAAAAAAAAAATGCATTTTTTTAGAACTTTAAGAGGTGATTTTTCTTCTTTCTCTTTTTTCATTTGTTTTGTCAGAGGCAGGGTCTCACTCTGTCACATGCTGGAGTGCAGTGACACAATCACAGCGCACTGCAGCCTCAAACTCCTGACCTCAAGGGATCCTCTCAGTTCAGCCTCCCAAGTGCTGGGACTACAGACACACACAACCATTCCTGGATAATTTTTTTTTTCTTTTTCTGTAGAGACAGGGATTCACTGTGTTGCCCAGGTGGGTCTCAAAAAGTGCTAGGGTTATAGGTTATCAGTCACCACACCTGGCTGCTTTTACTTTTTTAATTAAAAAAAAAAAAGACTTATGCTAACCTGTGATCAACTTTTACCAACTTTGCATCACCATCATCCTCTGCCAAGGTCTTCTAGCACAACAAAGGAGAAGCAAAGAATTACATTTCCCAGAATCCTTACTCTCATATGGCTTTGAGTTTGAGGGAACATAAGAGACACCCAAAATTTAATGAGCAGAGGAGTGAGAAGCCAGCTTTCTTTAGAGTCAGTAGCAGGCAGATTAATAAGCAAAAAGGTTTGTGACAGATTCTAGAGCCCTTGGAAACAACTCACCTTGCTGTTTCAGATAGAGATAGTTGCAAGAACTTAGCAGAGGTTCTTCCGGTTTGTAGCAGCTTCTTAGTAAGCTCTGAGTACCATCCATGTGGTGTTGCATGCTGAAGTCAGCAGTGCTGACTTTCACTTTTCCTCTTCCAGCTCTTCTAGTCATTATGTAAACATCTAATTTTGTGTATTAAAACGCTTGCTGCTTGGGATACAGAGAGCACTGTTTGCTGAAGCAAATTTTTTTTTTTTGTCTCCAGAGACAGGGTATCACTGTGTTGCCTAGGCTGGTCTTGAACTCTTGGCCTTAAGCAATCCTCCTGCCTCAGCCTCCCAAAGCACTGGGATTGCAAGTGTGAGCTACAACACCTGGCTTTGACCAAATCTTAAGTGATATTTGAACACAGACTTGATGCCTGGAGCTAAAACAGTGCTTTTGTAACCAGAATGGCCACCAGAATCTTAGAGCCTTTGCCTTACTGAGCTGCTAAACCAATTCAAGAAGCCACTCACCTCCAGACTTTCTCTCACTGAGAAAGATGCAACCCTGTTTGTATAAACCACCCCTGTCTGGGTTTACTGTTATTTCCAGTCTAATGCAATCCTGATAAATCTTACAATTTTTCAACAATAAGTTAGTTAGGATCAGTGGGAAGAAGAGGGAAAAGCAGTATGATGAAAAACGTTCATTACTTTTATATCTTATGACCAGATTAGCCTTGGCCATCAAATGAACACTACAGTGACAGGTAGAAAAGAATAAGTGTGAAGACCAAGGCAAGGTGGACCATGACAACTGCTGCTCCTGTCTCCTGCTTCCTTAAAACAGATGCCTGTCGATCTAGCAAGGCAAGCATGGGGTGTCCATGAGCAGAGGGAGAAGGGGATTTCCTTCAAGTAAGCCAGAAAATAGAGAATAGTGTATTTATGGGTAACATTATAGAATCATACAATGTTAGAGTTCAGAGGGGTTTTAATTCACACCTCATGTCACAAATGAGAAACATGAGTCCCAGGATGACTATGTGACTTGCCAAGGTCACTGATGAAAACAATTCTTCTTTTTGTTTGCTGATTTTTGTCCTTCCGTGGAAGCTCCCTTTTTCCAGAATTTAGTCATGAGACTTTGAGGCTGGTTGAGGAGACAAGTCGAAGAACAGATCTCAGATTGTTTTCAGAAGTTCTTTTTCTCTACCACTTTGACCTCCCTACCCCACCACGGTCTTTGAAGATTGAGCTGTCTTTGAAGTGAGGATGAACGCATGACTTTTTCTTCCCTAAGGATGACTTACTTACCCTAAGGTATGTTTGCCCTCATAGTATGAATTCCCAGTGGGCCACTCGCTGTCCTTCAATAGTTCCACATCTGTTTGACTTTTTAGATGGACTAAAGTTGGGTTTTTCAAGCTGAGACCTTTATCACTTGAGAAAAAAATCCAGCCAGCCACCAGTAAGCTGATTTCACATAAAACTGTGCCTTCTTCTGGGAGACAAGTCTTATCTTTTAGTCAACAGTGTGTGTTATTTGGGTTATATTATCTGGAAGGTATTGATTAGTAAGTTTTTTTATTATCCAAATCAAAGGAATGAATCACAGGAAAATACTCAATTAAAAAGCTATCTTATAGACTCTCTTCTCTTCTATCACAATAGAAGATATATTTTTATATTTTCAGGCACTGCCTAGAAAGCTACCAGCCCACAAACTTTAAAACAAAATCACAAAACATCATTAAGCTAGGAAACATTAACAAAGAGTGACATTAGATATTGATGAAAATACCTCAATCTTATAATGCAAGTATATTTCTTCTTAGTTCCATGGAAAGACACCATCTAAATATTTCTGAAGTATTCATCACATGTTAATGATGTGCATTTATATTGGCTATTAAAAAGTGATGAAATATTAAGGACATATATATCGTATTTCCAAGGAAGGGAGGTTCCTTCCTAGAGATGGATCCATATAATAAGGAAAGATCAGGCTATGACAGATCAATAACAAATCATTTAAATCTACACTCTGACTTTGCAGACCAAGTAGATGTCTGATATTAATTCAGTTTCATGAGAGAGACAATATACCATTGGAGTCAATTATGAATAACATCATTGAAATGGCAGAGTATGGAAATTGAAAAGTCCCTCTCTTCAAAAAATAAAAACACAATGAATAAACTGGCAGAATTTGTGAGAATCAACTTCTTCAGATGTTGGAATCTACTCAGTTTATAGTAACCAAAGGACTACTTAATCAACAACAACAACAAACAACAAACTAAATTCTTAGAAGGAAAGCTTTGTTGCATTTTTAAATCATCCTGGCCCCATCTCTCGACCCCAGCTTCATAGTGGCCTTAAAGACAACAGTCTACGTTATTCCCACTACAGGTACCTATCAGTGGAGAAAGAAGAACGGACTTTGTTTGTTTTGACTTGTCTGGTGGTTCCCATGATTTGGCTGTCTAGACCCAGGAAAGGATGGAGATGTTTTGCTAAAAATATTTAAAGGCAAATGTATTCACTGATGCCACATAGGCCAAGGAATAAAATCTGGAATAAAAATAGGTAAAGTTTAGGTGTACAAACGTTGATTATGCAGGTACCCTTGTTGATTAAAAAAAAATAGGTAAAGTAAAAATCTTGAGAGAAAAGGCTGGAAAATGAAATGTATTGAGTATAAGGACTTTGAAAAACTTTTAACGTATTCCTGGAAATCTGGAGGCCACACACATGCCCAGGACAAGAAGCATGTTTAGAGAAGACCTGAGAAATCTCTCAGCTTTGAGAAGCCTCTGGCTGATCAACAGGCTCTGCAAAGGAAGAAATAAAAGCTGAAACAGAATAGTAAACTATCTGATTGCGGGCATGCTCCAACACACACATAGAGCCCATCTCTTAAGACTACAAGATTTTTGTTCTCATTCCAGGCATTTAGGAATTCTCTATGGTATCACTGGCTGACCACTAAGCTAATAGGACAGAGATTTCAGTAGCAACACATGGCAAAGAAAACAGACTTTATAAAATCAATTCAGAAAAGTCACTAAACAACAACCAAGCAAGCAGCAGTGAAATCCCCCAAGTATGGCGAGGATCTAATTAGCAATACTGCCACATTATAGTATTCAAAATGTCCAGCCTTGGACAGGTGAGGTGGTTCATACCTACAATCCCAGCACTTGGAAGGTGGCGATGAGAGGATTGCCTGAGGCCAGGAATTCAAGTGTAACCTGGGGAACATAGAAAGAATGCATTCCTACAAAAAATTTAAATATTAGCTTGCTGTGGTGGCACACACCTTGAGTTCCAGATACTCAGGAGACTGAGGCAAGAGGATTGTTTGAACCCAGGAGCCTGAGGTTGCAGTGAGCTAAGGTTATACCACTGTGCTTCACTTCATCTATAAAAAATAAAAATAAAAATTTCACTCTTCAACAACAAAATTACAAAATATGAAAAGAAATTGTGGTTGAATAACAAGATGTAGGAGGGTGTGGTGACTCATGCCTGTAACACTTTGGAAGACCGAGGTGGAAGGACTGCTTGAGTCCAGGAGTTAGAGACTAGCCTAGGCAACATAATAAGACCTCTACACAAAATCAAAAAATTAGCCAGATAAGATGGCATGCACCTGTAGTCTCAATTCAGGAGGCTGAGGCGGAAGAATCACCTGAGCCCAGGAGGTTGAGGCACAGTGAGCCATGATTGTGCCACTGCACTCTAGTCTGAGTGATAGAGTCAGACCCTGACTCAATACAGTAAGTCCCCTACATATGAATGAGTTCTATTCTGTGAGCATGTTCATAAGTTCACTTTGTTCATAAGTCCAGCAAAATAACCTAGATATCCAACTAACACAATCATCTACATAGTCCTATACTGTAATAAGTTTATAATACTTTTTACACAAATATTCATAAAAAAACAAACACAAAAAATAAAACATTGTATATCTCTCCTAGTGAAATTATTATTACTATATTAAGTTATGTTTCAGTTATTATTTTCTATATTATGTACCTTGTTTTTGAAGATTAGATACTTATAATATTTTTCTTTAACATAATTAACAAAATTATTTGGGTCCAACTCTGTGTTTATATCAATTAAATGTTCAACATTATCTTTTCTCAAATATTCTTTATTCATGACCTCTTTGATTAATTTCTTAGTTGGTTAGAGTTGATCCTCAAGTAGGTTTTTCAGGGGATTCTATGCCTCAACTTTTGAGATTCCTTCTATTGTTAATACACATAAATAGAAATTTGGCTTTATATAAAAATGTTTCACATTTTCCCACCCCTTCAGAACCCTGTACATATTATATTATTTCCTTTCAGAATCTTTTGCTATTGATGTTTTGTTTTAAGGTCAACCAGTTTGTTTCTCTTTGCCTGGCTACCTGTAACTTCCTCCCTTATATTTAAAATCCAGAAGATTTATAGAAAATATCTTAAAGTTTATTGGTAATTTTGATGAATTATGTCAAATTTTTTCAGCCCGAAGATTGAAATCTTCATTAACTTTAGGAACATTTTCTTATGTTATGTCTTTGAGTATTGTTTCTGTCCCATTTATTCTATTTTTTGTCTTAAAGCTAATTTATCACTCATATGCTTATTTTCTGCCAATTCTCCATACATATCACTACTTTTAGTGTTGTGCAATTTTTCTTTATCATCTAGGTGCTTATTTTTGTAGGCTTACTCTCCATGTTCCTGATTCTATTATTGTTTTGTTAATTCTGATCTTTGCTGGATTTCATATCATCTAAATGCAATGACAGTATCATATTACATTGTTCAATAATTTCTTGCAACTCTCTTTAAACATCTCAATCTACTACTTATCTTCCTCTTTCAATTTGTTCCATAGAATCTATTTTCTTTAAATTCATTGAAAGTGTGATGTCTAAGTTTTTCTTATATTTTCTTATTAAATCTTATTTCAGAGAACGAATTTCATTTGAAATTCACTTTTTGTATATACATTTATCACTGCAGGATTTTCACATTGGTCCTGTGTTTACTTGTTTGTTTTTCTGTCCACCACTTTTTAATGACAGTGTTCTTTCTGAGCTTGCTATTAGCAAGACTGAAGTAGTTCTTCTCCCCCCCCCCCCATTTTCAGATTACATGTACTATTTTAACATTCCCTTTAAATTTTGTCTGGAGACCTAAATGACAGATGACAATGATTAAATCAGTTGTTCAGTAGTGGATGGGTGAGAAGCTCAAGTCATGTACAGCTAAAGAATTTGTTGCTCAAACTCAGTCTTCCTATAGCATTGGAACAACTATACCAGAGATATTTCTACCTCAAACCATGTTTCTCCATATTAGGAAGGGTTTGCCTTTGTTGCAGAGTCAGCCTATGCCACCATTAGGAAGTCAACGTGAGAGAAAAAAAAAAGGGTAGCATGACTGTGCAAACTTCTGAACCAACTGTTGGGTTTACAGAGTACATTTTACCTAAGAAATCAGAATAAGGTTTTTTTCTTTCTTTTTTGCCTATAGCCTGTTCATATATGCGGTCTTCATTTTAATAAATTAGTAATAATAAACAAAAATAGAGTACTTTTCTCTATTTTGCTTCTTTTTTACTCTTTTGGTCAGTATGTAGGAAGGAGATTTTGAAAATCTTCATCGCACATTACCATTCCATCCAAACACTCCCTATGTGATTCTGCTCATTAGATTGCTAAGCAGCAAAATTTACTATTAACACAGTAATTTCTAGTGCCCTTGCTCTTCCTTTATCTAATGTTAGGACTTTTTCTTAAACAGTAACTACCTCCCCTCTATACACCCAAATTTTACACATCACACAGGACCATAATACAATCTCACCTACTATATGAAATCATTCTTGAACATCAAACCCCATGGTAATCTCTCTCTCCAACATATTACATTATTGTTGTGTGTACCATTTGAATATGCAAAAATATAGTATTTATGTGCTCTATACTCCATCTTTCCTCAACTATATCTTAATTGCCCAATATGTTATCCTGCACATTATAGGTTGCCATGAATTTCTGATAGTTTATAACAACTGGTTTTTAAACAGGAAGAAGAAAAACTGTCTTTTTAACTCCCTTCCCAATAATGACCCCTGTTCAACCCTTTCTTAGTCAGAACACCTGGATTCGTTTAGAATCTAAAAAAGTCTTTGTTACTCCAAAGTTTATTTGGTCTTAAAAATTTATCTAAAATCTCAGTTTAAAGGGTTATCATTAGGCCAGCTGCTTAAATATCTTCACCAGCAGTGTAAATAGTCAAATTACCTTTTCATTCAAGAGCTCCTTAATTCCTCCTATGCCTTAATCACTCCTTCCCCTTTTTAATGTTCTCATTCATTTTATCTCTATGGCAAGAAAAGTTATGAGAGTCAAAAAAAAAAATGTATCTGATAGGGCAGATGAACAGAGCCTGGGGAATCATCTTTCTAAGCTCAGTCAAGTCTTTAAGGTAGATCAAATTCATTTTCCGTAGACAGCCTGGCACCTAAGGTATGGGTGACTTTAAAACTTCATTTGTTTATGTTTTAGGACTGAGCTTTAGGTTTCTAATGTCAAAAAGAATAACAAGAAAGACGAAGAAAAAGTGTTTATTAGAGCATTAATAATTTCTTGATTTTTTTTTTTTTTCACTTCTCTCAAAGATCTCTCAGGAAATCATTTCCCTGGGGTCCCTGATGTGGCAGCATCAGATGTGGAAGCTTAGGGAGGTGCAATTCATAGCAAAATTAGCCAGAGAGGAAATGAAGCTGGTAAGTCTAATTCTATACCTTATCTGCAACACACACAGAACAACCTCACAATGAGCACTCACTGGCCTGTTCAGTCAGTGTCAATCCTGATGATGGCTGTTGCCTTTAGGGTTCCTTTGGTAGAGTTCAGGCACCTTCTCTTCCTCCTGGATAGAAAATCTTTAGCAATGTATATTATGCCCTTTTAATCTCTATTTTTGCTAAAAGCTTGAAATAGAATCCTGCACTCTCCCAACAGTAGTATGCCCATGTTTAGACCACTATCTTCTTTAAGATGAAGGAAAGGACAAAGAAATATGACCACAATCTATGGCTGGTGATTCTTGCAGGTGGAGGTAAGGCCTGGAGCTTTTGGAAGGGCTACCTGCAGAGAGTCTCAAGGCCCTGTTGACAAACTGTGTATGTGGGAAAACTTCAAGCTCATTGTCAATCATCTAACATTTTTGGATTGTCTAGATGTCAGGCACTGCTTTAGGTGCTCACATTGGCTGGAGGAGAGAGGATAGAAACACATAACTAGAGTATGCAGATGGCACGTGTATAAAGTAAAGTATGATCAAATTATGTGTACGTAGCCATGAGTAAATATGTGTTCCAGGGAGAGCACATGAAAAACAAATGGAAAAACAATCCCCCATGATAAAGTAAGGTGCTACCCCTAACTAGAAAGTGTTGTTTTCCCTCTTGATCAATGACTAGAATTTTCTGACTTATTATTGCTGACAGCTCTACACATGGAAGATCTCATGATTAGGGGGGCTCTGGAGAGATGCCAAGAAAAGCAGGAGGTCCCAGGTGATTGATTTCATGAGACTGTGAGAGAGGGAAGCAGATTATGACTGTTTCAGTGTCAGCAATCCACCTTCTCAGGGGAAACCTGACCCCAATGTCCCAGGTGGGTCATAGGCCAGCAATTCCAATGGAACTATGGATAACATGTCAGAAAGTACAGTAGAAATGAGATACCAGTAATTTGGAGCAATAAAGCGTGGCCTCTGCTGATTCCCAAAAGGCATGTCAAATTGGTCAGGTCACAGTCACACCCAGGATCTTGAGCTGGATTATGTTATGTGCTGGAATATACTGGAACTCTGGAACTCTTCTGAGACTTAGGAGGTGCATTAGAGGTTCTAACTTGTAATATTTCCATCTCATGGCTTGATGTTATCAGTTCTATCATTCTATTTTCTATTGCCTCTTTCATTATTAATACTCACAATCTCTTGATTTCTTTCATTCCTGCTTTGCCTGTTTTGTTAGAACAACAATTCCAGCAGCATCACCAACACCAGGGGACTTATCAAAATGCAAATTATCTAGCCCCACCTCAGATCCCCTGAACAAGAAACTCTAGGACTAGGGCTCAGCAATCTGTAACTTAACAAGTCCTCCAGGTGATTCTGATGTCTGCTAAATTTGAAAACCACTGGCTAGGAATTGGGCTTATCCTAAACAGTAGAAGGTGGTAGCTCTCAGGATAGAGAGTAGGGCTGCAGGAGTTGTCAATGAGTACTTATCAGTAAATTTTTGGTGCACTTTGTGTTAGCTGCCTTGCAAATATTTATTCCAATTTTGTCTCTCAACGAGAAAAAAGTCTCATCTAACTTTTGGCTAGGGACACTGTCCCCTGACTAAAGACTAAATTTCTTGGTCTCCTTTGTGGTTATGTGTGGCTACGCGTCTCAGTTTTGACCAAGGGGATGCAAGTGGATTGGTCATGTGGAATTGAGCATGCTTTTTCAACATTTTCTGTCCATCCTGCTACTTGGAAATGAATGAGATGGCAGCAATTATGGCAACTCTCTTGAACCAAGGGAACAAACACTATGCCTGGATCTGCAGTAGCTGGAAGCAGAACTAAGCTTAATTTCATGCTGACAACTTTGTAACTATAAGTCTTGGAGTTATCTACCTTCAAATTCTCTTACATGAAAGGGAAATAAAATCCTACGTTATCTAAATTAATCTTTTCTGGGTTCCTGTTACTGACAGACAAAAGTAATCTCAGATAATGTATTCCTTACTGAATGTGCAAAACAACACTCTTCTTGTGCTTTTACTTCCTCAATCCTTAAAAAGAGGTGGTGATTTCATATTACTCTGCTAGTGATCTCAGAGGAATTCAGAGCATTTTATAGTAAATTGCTTAATTCATCCACATGGTTTAGATTTTGCCTATTGACTGTTACATGAAGAGCATATAAAAGTAAAAATAATTTTCTCCCGGTTACTTTTCATACTGCATGGCAGCATAGGTTGCATTAACGCCTAGGGGATATTTATCCTCTCAAAAAAGGGATGAGATTTGTTCTGTTTTCTAAGTGAGCAAATTGAGTAAAGCCGCTTTTTTTTTCAGATCATGTAACTGTATTATGAGCTTCTTGAGGGTAAGAACTGTGTCTTATTTGATATTTATGTCCTGTATGCCTTTAAAAATGGTCGGGATATAGTAAGTCTTCAATAGATTTTGTTGAATAGTTAATTAAATGAAAGAGAACTATGACAAATTCAGCAGCCTTCTTACTCAGTGGATCTATAAAAATAAATAAATAATAAATAAATCAATGAATAGCTAAAATGGAGATGAGTTCTGGAACTTTAGTGATTTTTCTGGACCAAATTTCAACCTTAATTTTAAGTTGGGGGTACTGGAGGAGGGAGAATGGAATAATAGAGGATGCAGAACTTCCAAGAGGGAGGATAATAGCAATTTTCCTGTGAGAGTTGAAGATCTTTCTACAGTCTTAGCTTTGCCCATGGTAAGCTCTGATAATTCAGAGGATTCAAGAAAATTTGGTCTGAATTTCATTTGTTCAGTCAGAGTCTACTCTCTGACTGTTTGTTGAGGGCTGTGTCAAGAGGAGGAAGATTTGATGCTATTAGTCTTTCTTTAACCAGGATGAACTACATAGTTGTGTGAGTCTTTGATCTCATGGAGCTCCCAATCTGAGTGTCTCCTTGCCTCATTTCCATTCTGTCCTTTGTGGTGGGGATCATCTTCCTTTCACCTCTCAAAAACACAATAAAAGTAGAGACTCAAGAGAGTGAGCACCAGGGAAAGGTAGTTTTCTCTCTAAGTAGTTGCAAACTGAGTCCAGATTCCTTTTTCAAACCCACTGCTTCCGCAGATACTTGACATTAAGAAAGACTATTCACTTCAGGAAGAGACCTCAACCTCAACCAAAGAGATATTGACTACTCCTTATAGTTTATAGTTGCTACATCAGAACATAGCCAATTACTGAATATATATTATGTTCATATATATATATTCTTATATATATTATATATATATATTCTTGAGCTCTCCAGATATATAATCTGTATGTAATGAATCCAAGTAACTTTGCTTCAGGTCTTGGTCTTCTATCATCTGTTCCAACATTATATCTCATTATTTCCCCATTTGAATTCTCTGTTTTAGCCTGACCTCTAAAAAAATTAAGGATGACACTGTTGCCCAGGTAGCTCCACTTATTGTCCTTAAATTAGACTGTGCTTTTTATTCATATTTTATTTCTCTAATAGAAAATTCTTTCTATTTATCTACTTATTTAAGTCTCTCCTCTCCCTTCAAGATTGACTCGATTTTTACATCCTCTTGGAAGATTTTCTGAATTAAATCAGCACATTCAGACCTCAACCTGTTCAATATTTATTATCATCTCAGTTGGTTGTTATTTATGTATGTTGTTGCATGCTGATGTTTATTTGTTTTAGCCAAATTATTTCTGTGATTGAACTGTATGGAGATGGAGAGTTCCAGGGCTATAAGCACAATATGTTTCTTGTGAGATTTATGAATACTGAAATTAAGTTCTTAATAAAGTTTTGTATTATTGTACTGAATACATATGGTAAGAAGTTTCTTGTTAAAGTTTTAAAATGTTTTTTAGATAATTCAATGTGTGATAATAGTAAGGTTAGTGGTCATTTCTCCTACTATTAAAAAGTAGTAGTAAGGTTTTACTGCTAGTAACAGTAGAGTTGTTCCTGTTGAACCACCTGTTTCACAGATACCAATGATCAGTTCTGAACAAATTTTTTTTTAAAGCTACTTAAAGGTACTTAAGAATAATCTGAATCAGACAGAAACTAGAATGGTGGACAATATTTGGCAGAAGAAAATGGCATTGGGCGAATTTCATGATTTTTAAGTCTCTTTGACCAGGTGCAGGTATTAGTTTGGCCCCATGTGAAGTGGCTAGAACTCTGGAAGAAACCTGAAGTCTTGCTGATTGAAGAACCAGATGAGTGACCACAGCAACTGGAAATTAAGGGGGGGGGGTATATTTTAGAAAGAAGATATTCAAATTCTGTACAAAAATGTCCCAAATATCTGGTTGATCACTGAATCACGCATGTGCAAGTCAAACTTCAAGTCTCTAAGCCTAAAAGAATTGAACCGAGATTTCTGCTCTGTCCACTATAGAGAAACAGAGTTTGGAGTTTGAGTTCTGTCAAGTTAACTGCCTGCTGGCAAAAACAATCAAGACTTCTTGGAGAAATATAAAATACAAAAACACCCACAATCTCTGATACATATTCACAATGATCATTGCACAATCCAAAATTACTAAACATGTGAAGATTGGCAAACATGGCCGATACACAAGGGGGGGAAAAAAAGGCAGCCGATAGAGATCAACTCTGATATTACCAAATGTTGAAACAACCAAGAAATGCACACATTTAGCTTGTAATTCAGAGCAATGTGTCAATTCCAGGCAACTCCCCAAATTTGGTTGTGGGATTCTCTTTTAGTAAGGACTGTGTCAGTAGCGGCAATGTGAGCTGTGGGGTCTTCTTACCTTTTCCCTGCAAAGAACTTCTGACTCTGAGCTGATTTCTTTTAGGGGAGACAGAATGGTTGAAGCAGGGTGCCTGATTTTCTTCTCTCTTCTGTCTTCCTAGGCTTCTGAGAGTCACAGGTCCTTGTCACTCCCTTGCATGCCGGTGCTCTCCCTGTAACACTGAAGGCCAAATTTTAGTTGTTTATTCATTGCCTGGGTTCTTGTGAGAGGAATGAAATTCAGGTGTCTTTTAGTCAGTTATCGTTCTCTTAATTCATTCTATTTTCTTTTCTTTGATTTTTTAAGTGGTCATACCAGGAGGTGTGAGGTGATATTTCATGGTTTTAATTTGCATTTTCCTGATGATTAGTTATATTGAGTAAACTTTTAATATATTTACTTGTAATCTGTATACGTCTTTTGGAGAGACATCTATTCAAGTCCTTTTTTTTCCCATTTAAAATTAGATTGTTTGGGTTTTTTGACATTGAATTGTAGGAGTTCATTATATGTTTTGGATATTAACAGACATTTTTTGCAAGTATTTTCTCAAATTACGTAGGTTGTCTTTCTATTATGTTGTTTTCTTAGCTATATAAATATTAACTTTGATGTAGTCCTATTAGCCTATTTTTTCTTCTGTTTGTATGTTTTTGGTGTCATCTCCAATAAATCATTCTGAATCCAATACAATGAAGCTCTTCCCCTACGTTTTCTTCTAGAAGTTTTAAAGCTTCAGGTTTTACTATTAGATCTGTTATTCATTTTGAATGTGACATAAGGTATGGGTGAAACATCATTCTTTTGCATTTGAATATCCAGGTTTCCCAATGCCATTTTTTGAAAGAATATACCAGACATTTTAACATGTAATCTTTTAATTATCATTCATATCTCAAAAGTTTGTAATACTCATAAAAGTTTTAAATTTGACCAATGGATTTAATTTAGTTGTTATTGTTTATTTTGAAATATTTTGATAAGTATTATTTGTTGAGGTTGGAGTATTTGCTTTTGGGTTTTTATATTTCATTGCAAATATTGCTGATATGGTATAACTGATTCATAAAGACTGGCTTTGATGATGACTGCAAGGAGAATAAAAACATACGTGCACTGGAAAAAATGCATGTTCTTCTTGTACAGTGGTATAGTTATAGCTAAAGCTATCTTCATTCATTAGATCACATTAGTTATCTGTGGAGTTAATTCTAATCTGTGTAAATACAAATTTTTTTCTGCTTGATTATTAGTTTCTGAGAAAAGGGTGTTAAAATTTTTTCTGATTGTGGGTTGCTCAATTGCTCTTTGTAATTTTATCAGTTTTCATTTTATATATTTCAGAGCCATATTATTTGCATAAAGGTTTAGAATTGTTATATTGTTTGCTAGTAGAAGATTAGTATATAGTAATTATAAAATAAAGTTATTTTTCTCAGTAATGATTTTTGCTTTAAAGTTTACTTTATCTGATATTAATAGTGACACTTCTTTTGATTCATATTTTTTAGCATACTTCTTTATTTTTTTCAGTTTCACGTTTTTTGAGTCATTATATTTTCTTTTATAAACATCATATAACTGTTTTCGAATATAATTTTAAATCTCTGTCCTTTACCTAAGAAGACTGACCCACTTACATTTGTTTAACAGCCTATATTTGCATGTATTATTGCAATTGTGTGTGTGTGTGTGTGTGTGTGTGTGTGTGTGTGTGTGTGCGCGCGCGCGCTGGAGTCTCATTCCGTTGCCTAGACTGGAGTGCAGTGACATGCTTACGGCCGCTCCAGTGTTGACCTGCTGGGCTTCTTCAATCCTTCAACCTCAGCCTTCCAAGTAGCCAGAATTACAGGCGCATGCTACCATGCCTGGCTAACTTTCTTATTTATTGTAGAGATGAGGTCTCCCCAAGCTGCCTGAGTTGGTTGCGAACCCGTGGACTCAGCAATACACTCACCTCAGCCTCCCAAAGTGCTGGGATTATAGGCTGAGCCACTGCGCCCGGCTTTAATTTTGATTTTATAAATCAGCCTTTGAATTTTCTTTTCTAAAAAATTCTGTATTCTCATAAATTGGTTAAACATTTTTAACTTTTATTTTTGGATTCTTTTACTTAAGATTAACTTGTCTCAGGTGAGTTGGATGTCATGTAGTCTTCCTTTTTTCTTGAGAGTTTATTCTTCATAATGTTTACATGCATCATAGCTTTAACAAATGCTAAAGTTAATCATTACTTATGCCTTCCTCCTAAGCAATGTTATACTTTTAGAGTAATATTACTTCATCACACCTCTTTATATTGCCTATTATTTATTTTTAATAAGTTAGTTCTAATGTAATTTTAACTCTTTCCAAATTGTTATTATTCACACTTAATATCTATTTATAATTTTCAATTATTTTTCATTATTTAAAAAGGTATATTTTTCTATCTTTAAGGGTTCATTCTCTTTCTACTGAAGTATATCCTCTATCATTAATCTCGGTAAAGATTTCTAATTGCTGTGTTCCTCAGTCTTTGTTCTAAAATTGTCTTCATTTTTACCCTTTCCTCTTAAATAGTAATTTAAATATTGTAGTACACCCATTTTTAAGTCTTCTGTTATTTTATCCTCAGCAATTTGGTGTTTCTAACCCATTATTTTTTTACCTCAATTTCTCAATTATATTTGCTTTGTAGGAAATCTGCTTTTCTGTCTAGATATGGATATGGGTATATCTGCATGTAATTTAATTTTTCCTGCCGAAAACTCATTGGACTTCTTAAATCTTAGGATTCTTGCCTTTTATCAATTCTGAACTTTTTTTTTTTTTTTGAGTTGGAGTCTCACTCTGTCACCCAGACTGGAGTGCAGTGGCCGCTCCCGGCCACTGCAGCCTCGACCTGCTGGGCTCTGGCGATCCTTCCACTCAGCCTTCCAAGTAGCTGGAATTACAGGCGCGCGCTACCACGCCCGGCTAATTTTTTGATTTTATTGTAAAGATGAGGTCTCACCAAGTTGCCCAGGTGGGTCTCGAACCCGCGGGCTCAGGCAATCCACTCACCTCAGCCTCCCAAAGCGCGGGATTACAGGCTGAGCCACCTAGCCCGGCTTAATTCTGAACATTTTAAGAGATAATTTTCAT
>CAUYQG010042508.1:0-34380 GCA_963574415.1 Tarsius wallacei
AAGTAACTACCTATTAGGTACAAGGTACACTATTCAGATGAGAGGCACACTACGAGTCCAGACTTCACCAAAATGCAATCATCCATGAAACCAAAACCACTTGTATCCCTAAAGCTATTGAAATTTTAGAAAATTAAAAAGTAAATCATATTAAAAAATAAAGTAAGCCGTGCTCGGTGGCTCAGCCTGTAATCCCACGCCTTGGGAGGCTGAGGTGAGTGGATTGCCTGAGCCCGTGGGTTCGAGACCCGCCTGGGCAACTTGGCGAGACCTCATCTCTACAATAAATCACATCAATAATTTAAGTTAAAAAATTGAGATAATTGGCCGGGCTTGGTGGCTCAGCCTGTAATCCCAGCTCTTGAGGCAAGTAGACTGCCTGAGCCCACGGGTTCAAGACCAGCCTGGGCAACTTAGTGAGACTTCATCTCTACAATAATATCAAAAATTAGCCTGGTGCAGTAGCATGCACCGGTAGTTCTGGCTACTTGGAAGGCTGAGGCAAAAGGATTGACACCGAGGTGGTCATGAGTGTGCCACTGCACTCCAGCCTGGGCAACAGAGTGAGACTCCACACCTGGCTGGCCTGATTCCCTCTTTTATAGATGAAGGTGATGAGGCTTAAAGAGGGAGGAGATCTGTTCAAGCTTCTAAGTGAAAGGACTAGAATTTAAACCCAGATGTTTTGGCTTGAGCCCCGCTGACCCCTATTCCCTCCTTTTTCTAATCCAAAGGACTGGATAACATTTATAAAAACAGCTTGTGGTTATATAAAGGGATGGCATAAAAGTAACAAAGTAATGTAGATGGGACGATCCCAATCTGGTAATAAATGTACATACACTAGAAAGGAAGGCACTAACATGTTAACAGTAGTCATTTCCTCTGGGTAGTGGGATATATTTGTTTTCTAACTACAGATAATTTTGTACTTACACTTTCTAGTATTTTTCAAATTTTCTACAATCAGCAACAGTGACTTGCATAGTCAGAAAGTAGTTTTTCTTTGAAATACCAGTTGGGTTGTACGTGCGAGTTATTGGTGGGGCTGACATGCCTGTGGATGGCATGCGCCTTCCAGCCACATCCATACTTCCTGCAACCAGTAGGGGCTTGACATTGTTAGTCAAACCCTTGTCTTGTAACTGGCCACAGCCTTTTTCTCTCTGCCTGATCTAGACATACCATGTGGTGTTTGAAGTAATGGCTTGGACTATGTAGCCACTCCTGACCCCACACAAGGCCGCCACTTGTTTGGAGGCTCCAGGAGAATTTGTCTATTAGGCTGAGATGTGTCAAGCCCAGGATTGAAAACCTTGTCCTGATTGTTTTCTTGAGCTACCAGGCCATGTCAAGAAAGTATGGCAGGAGAGGATTCCATAACAGGTAACAGGAAGAGAACATCCTCCCTGTGCTAGAGATGAGAGAAGTTGTAGAGTGAGCATGGGTTAGGGCTGGGTTGGGAGTCAAAAGATCTTGGGGGGAAAAAATCTTTTATTTTTTTCGGTTGGCATCTCACTCTGTCACCCAGGCTGGAGTGCAGTGGCACGCTCACGGTCACTGCAGCCTTGACCTGTTGGGCTCAGGTGATCTTTCTGCCTCAGCCTTCCAAGAAGCTGGAACTACAGGGAGGCATGCACCACCATGCTCAGCTCATTTTTCTTGATTTATTGTAGAGATGAGGTCTTGCCAAGTTGCCCAGGCTGATCTTGAACCCGTGGGCTCAAGCAATTCGTCTACCTCGGCCTCCTAAAGTGCTAGGATTATAGGCATGAGCCACCATGCCGGCAAAATCTCTATTTTTAAAATAATTTCCTCATCTGGCAAATGTGGGAAGCTGACTACAACAACCGATAAGTTCCTTCAAGTTCTAACATTATATGTTCTTTTTATATTTATAGATATTGTGACCTTAAGTAATTAAAACTCCATGATGTTCATGAAAACATGAGTATATCTTATATCTAATGCTTGCACAGCTTTGTTTTGTAAATCATACTATCATGGATCTTGTTAAATCTTATGGTGTGCCAAGATATATCTGTGGTCTGAAAAAGCTGAGAGGTTGATAGAGATCTACCCCAGATCACACAGGCACACAAGTGGGAGAGGAACCAAAATCAGGTTCTGATCCTGCAACTCCCACATCACTTCTTCTGATCCACAGAATTGTCACCAGCCAAGGAACAGGAAACAAGGCATTATGTATGGGTGTCCTTGATACTTGAAACCTCTGTTCATATGGTAGCTGTATTTTTTTTTTTAAGTGCAAACTGTTTTCCAAAGTGATTGTACCATCTTACATCATCACCATCACTTGGTATGATTCTGTTTAACTTTGGACATCCTGATAGGTATGCGCTGATATCTCATTGTGGTTTTAATTTGCATCTCCCTAATAACTAATGACATTTAATTTCTTTTTTTTTATTTTGAGTTGGAGTCTCACTCTGTCGCCCAGACTGGAGCGCAGTGGTCACTCCCGGCCACTGCAACCTCGACCTGCTAGGCTCCGGCGATCCTTCCGCCTCAGCCTTCCAAGTAGCTGGAACTACAGGCGCGCGCTACCACGCCCGGCTAATTTTTTGATTTATTGTAAAGATGAGGTCTTGCTTGCCCAGGCAGGTCTCGAACCCGCGGGCTCAGGCAATCCACTCACCTCAGCCTCCCCAAGCGAGGGATTACAGGCTGAGCCACAGAGCCTGGCTGACATTTAACTTCTTAATGTGTTTATTGGCCATCAATAAATCTTTGGTGAACTATCCATTAACGTTTTTTTTTGAGTCAGAGTCTCATTCTGACGCCCAGGCTGGAGTGCAGTGGCCATGGCCACCACAGCCTTGACCTGCTGGGCTCAGGTGATCCTTCTGCCTCAGCCTTCCAAGTAGCTGGAGCCACAGGCATGCGCCACCACACCCAGCTAATTTTTTTATTTAGTGTGGAGATAGGTCTTATCATGTTGCCCAGGCTGGTCTTGAACCCATGGGCTTAGGCAATCCTTTTGCCTCAGCCTTCCAAAGTGCTGGGATTACAGGCATGAGCCACCATGCCCAGTCATTTTTATTTTATTGTGGCAAAATATACATAACATAAAGTTTACCATAACAATTTTTTTTTTTTTAGTTTAAGTCTCACTCTGTCACCCAGGCTAGAGTGCAGTGGCAGGCCCACGGCCACCACAGCCTCGACTTGCTGTGCTCAGGTGATCCTTCTGCTTCAGCTTTCCAAGTAGCTGGAACTATAGGCACGCGCCACCATGCCCGGCTCATTTTTTTATTTATTGTAGAGATGAGGTCTGGCCAAGTTGCCCAGGCTGGTCTCAAACCCCTGGGCTCAGGCAATCCTCTCACTTTGGCCTCCCAAAGTGCTGGGATTATAGGCGTGAACCACCACAACAGTTTTTAAGTGTACACCTCAGTGGCATTAAATACATTTACAATGTTGTGTAAACATCACCACTATCTATTCCCAATACTTTTTCTTTTTTTTGAGTTGGACTTCTCACCCTGTCGCCCAGGCTGGAGGGCAGTGGCACACTCACAGCCACCACATCCTCAACCTGCTGGGCTTAGGTGATCCTTCAGCCTCAGTCTTCCAAGTAACTGGAACTACAAGTAAGCACCACCATGCCCAGCTAATTTTTTGATTTATTGTAGAGATGAGGTCTTGCCAAGTTGCCCAGGCTGTCTTGGACCTGTGGGCTCAGGCAATCCTCTCACCTCGGCCTCCTAAGTGCTGGAATTATAGGCATGAGTCACTGTGCTCAGCCATACCATCTTAATCTCTTAAATCCAAGCCCTTTTCACCATTATGCAGGCTGTTGGAAGTCATGCTGGCTAGATTTTTATGGACACATTGCCCAGAAATTTAAAGAAGCATCTCCCATTACCAGTGATTTATCTAACTTTCAAGTTTTTAATCAATTGCACAGTACTCACGGGGATACAAATTAGAGTAATCAACCAGTGTTACTGGAAAGGAATCCTGTAATATGGATCTCTGTAATATGGATCTATGAAATTCTGTAATATGAACCTTTAACATGTTATATATCTTATGCTCTAGTAATTCCACTTTAAAAATCTTTAGTGAGGTGTGCCAGACACCATCATCAAAGCACTAGCTCTGCTCTGAATGTCAGCCCTGCCACTTCCTCATTTGCAATCTGGAACAAAATATCTAACCAACTGTGCCTCCCTTTCCTCTTCTGTTAAATGGTAACCATGGCAGGGCTGTTACAAAGATTAAGTTAGTTAAGATGCATCAAGGGTCCAGGTGTGGTGGCTCATGTCCGTAACCGCAGCACTTTGGGAGGCGGAGGTAAGAGGATTGCCGGAGCTCAAGAGTTCAAGACTAGCCTGAGCAACATGGCAAGCCCTCATCTCTACAATAAATCAAAAAATTACCTTGTCATGGTGCATGCCTGTGGTTCCAGTTACTTGGAAGGGTAAAGCAGAGATCACCTGAGCCCAGAAGGTCAAGGCTGCGGTGGCCAAGAGTGTGCCACTGCACTCCAGCCTGGGCGACAGTGAGATAGTGACAGTGAGATTCCCACTCAAAAAAAAAAAGATGCATTAAGAATTTAAAGTTGGGTCTGTCACATAGTGAGCAATTCAATGAATGTTAACTGCGATGAGCTATTATTACAAAAACATTCATTACTGCATTATTTGTGATATTAAAAAATTTTGAAACAAGTGACGAGACAGAGGGGAATGCAGACATCCACAATTGTTACACTCATATGGAAGGACAGCATTTAGCCCTGGGGGTGATTCCCAGAGGTTGGAAATGCTGGCTCTGGGGCCTGAATACAAGCCTGCCCCTGACCAGCTGTGTGGCCTGGGACCATTGTAACAATCTGAACCTCAGTTTCCTCATCTGAAAATGGAGAACAAGAATAACACCAGTCGGGCGTGGTGGCTCACGCCTGTAATTCCAGCATTTAGGGAGGTGGAAGTGAGAGGACTGCCTGAGTCCAGGGGTTCGAGACCAACCTGGACAACTTGGCGAGACCTCATCTCTACAATAAATCAAAAAATTAGCCAGGCATGGTGGCGCATGTCTGTGGTTCCAGCTACTTGGAAGGCTGAGGCAGAAGGATTGCCTGAGCCCAGCAGGTTGAGGCTGCAGTGACTGTAAGCATGCCACTGCATTCCAGGCTGGGTGACAGCATTCCAGGCTGGGTGACAGAGTGAGACTCCTATAAACAAAAACCAAAAAACAACCTACATCTGATGGTTCACTGGCTCATATACATAAAGTACTTAGAACTGTTCCTGGCACATAGTTGTCGCTTAATCGGTGTCAGCCTCTCCATCTACAGTTTAAGTTGGGGGCCTGACCACCTGTGATATATCAGATGCATAAGCTTCCCAGTCAGGGGCTGAGAAAGTATGTGCCCTTGTAGGTGAAGGCAAGCAGAACAAAACCTAAATTCCCCTTTGAATTAATAGCAAAACTATCCACACAAGCCTGGGCCTGGATGCTACATGCACAACCTTCACATGAAGGAATGGGAAAGGGCTGTTCCCCTGGCAGCACCAGAACGGGCTGCATTGATTCAAACAAAATAGAAAAAGGAGAGGAAAAAAAAAGAGAGAGAAAGATCCCCTGATAAGAAACACCCACCACAGCAGCAATCAAGTCTTGGCAAGAGGAAGGAACTGAGGCCAGTGCTGTGGCTCAGGTTTGTAATCCCAGCATTTGGGGAGGCCAGGGTGGGAGGATGAGACCAGTCTGGGCAACATAACGAAACTTCATCTCCGAAAAAAAATTAAAAAATTAGCCGGGCAGGTACTTTTAGTCTCAGCTATTCGGGAGGCTGAGGTGGAAGGATGCCTAAGCCCAGGAGGACGAGGCTGCAGTAATAATCGTGCTGCTGTACTCCAGCCTGGGCAACAGAGTGAGACCCCAACTCCAAAAAAAAAAAACCATAAAACAAATAAACAAAAACTCTGAAAGAGAATAGGGAAGAGAGACGGAGTCACATCTGGGCCAACAGATGTGCAACAGCAATTTCCAAGAAGGCACCCTGGGAGCTGCTCCCATGTGTCCCCAACCCACTCCTGGAGCCCCACAGTGTGGTATGAACACAAACTGGGACATAACCTCCATTCTCAGGAGCCAGTCCACAAACAGCCTTGGAAACCCAGGGACACAGAGACATTTCTCTGACCCAGTAACCCCGATTCCTGGAAAGGACAAGGATCAGCAGCGGTCACCACGCCCTTCCACCCGGCCCTGTCCTGCCCCGACCTCAGGTCCCCTCCCTGTCAGCAGCTCCCCTTCCCCAAGGACCCTGCCCTCAAAAACTGCACCAGAAAGAAACACCACCAGGTTTGTGTGCTGTGGCTGCTGTGGAACCCCGTCGGCATGGGAGAAAAAAAGGCAGCCTGCCTTGAAGGCCTGTATCTCCTGGATGCCAGACAGCGGTGGCAGTGGGAAGGGCAGTGGGCAGGCTGCCATCCCCCGCCTCAGCCCCCTCCAGTCCTCCAGCGACACTCAGACAATGGCGTCCTGGGTTTACTGCCTGTGTCAAGTGTGGGAAGAGGCTGCTTTTCTCAGGCCTCGTCACTATCTTTCCTTGTCACAGTTCCAACACAGCTTCTGAGGCTTCTAGGGTCACTGCTGCCTTGCAGAAGTCTTTCCATTTTCTTTCTGTAATGGCCCAGCATTAATGAATATTTATGCGGTGCCCCCAGGGTGCCCAAAACACAGAGTATCCAGGAAACACAAGAGCTATCTTCAGTAAGGGTGTACTTAAAGAGGCCTCATTTCTAAGAAATCAATGATTGCTGCTGTTCTCTTGTAAAAAATGCTCTTAAGAAAATAGAGGCTGAGTATGGAGGCTCACACCTGTAATACCAGCACTTTGAAAGGCTTAGGCGGCAGGATCATTTGAGGCCAGGAGTTCGAGAACAGCTTGGACAACATAGTGAGACCTCATCTCTACCAAAAAAAAATTTGCTAGGAGTGGTGGGGTATGCCTGTAGTCCTAGCTACTAGGGATGCTGAGGCAGAAGGATTGCTTGAGCCCAGGATTTCAAGGCTGTGGTGAGCCATGACCATGCCACTGCGCTCCAGTATGGGCAACAGAGTAAGACCCCATCTCAAAAAATAAAAAAAATGAAAAAAATGAAAAGAAATAGAATTGTCCACTGAAGAGCGCAGACCAAAACTCCTATATTTTGAAAGCCCCAGTTCTTACCCCTTGGTCCCCAGGGGAAGAACCCATGTGTCAGTGTATATTAAAAGGATTTAGCTCCACTGGGCCTTCCTAGAAATATGAGACCCTTGGCAACCCATGGAAAAAAGATGGCTTTGCAGACATCACAGAACTTTTGCAACAGAGACTTCTCAGCGACATTTTGCTTGAAACCTCTGTATTTAAAATTAACTCACCCACCGGGTCCAGTGGCTCATGCCTGTAATCCCAGCAATTTGGGAGGCTGGGGTGAGAGGATTGCCTGAGCCCAGGGATTTGAGACCAGCCTGGACAATTTGGCAAGACCTCATCTCTACAATAAATAAAAAAATTAGCTGGGTGTGGTGGTGCATGTCTATGATTTCAGCTACTAGGAAGGCTGAGGCAGAAGGATTGTCTGAGTCCAGCAGGTCGAGGCTGCAGTGGCTGTGAGTGTGCCACTGCACTCCAGCCTGGGTGACAGAGTGAGACTCCAAGACAAATATATATATGGCGCCCTGGGTTTATTTACTGCTGGAAAATATCCTGGAAAATTGTGTGGATTTAAAACAATCCTGGGGCCACACTTGCCTCTGAGTGTCAGCCCCCTTTTCAATCTGTGAAAGGTGAATAATAAACTTTACTTCTTTCTAATTTCTTTAAAAACATAAATAAATAAAATAAAACAATCCTGGAAAGCACATGAGCGCATGAGTGCTCTTTATGGTGCATGGTTTTGAGGTCAGGTGACAGCTTCAAGGTCCTGTTTGAACTCTATTTTACCTTCTGGGAAGAGCAGAAGTCAGAGGGAGGGTAGGCGTCAAGTAGAAATCCATCCTCGGAAACGCTCTGGTGGGACCTTACTCAGGATATATTTAGCTCCTTAACATATCAAGCCGCATGCATTGAAGCCTGCCCATTCTGGGTTAGAGTGAGGCTTTGAGGGTGCCACAGATTTAAATGACTTCCTCCCACACATTCCTTAAGGAATAGATATCTTTTGTGTATATGTGGGTGTGTGTCAGAGTCTCACTGTGTTGCCCAGGCTGGAGTGTAGTGGCACAATCACAACTTACCACAGCCTTGACCTCCTGGGCTCAGGTGATCCTACTGGCTCAGGCAATCCTTCTGCCTCAGCCTCCCAAGTAGCTGGGTCTACAGGCACACACCACCACATCTGGATAATTTTTTTATTTTTTGCAGGGACATGGTCTTGCTATGTTACCCTGACCTTAAACTCCCAAAATGGGGATTACAGGCGTGAGCCACCGCTCCTGGCCATGAGACAGATATCATTTTTTGAGTTGGTACCAGAGACTGTTTTCAAGAAGCAGATCTGATGTTTGTGAAGTCAGAGATCAGCCTTGTGGCTCCTGGTGGTTTCTAGAGTCAACAGTTTGAGAAATTTAGCTCAAGTTCTATTTGCATAACAGTTGCGAAATGTGGTGTACTGCTCCTCACTCCTCGGTGTCAGTGTGTTAAGTGTGGCACCCGGAAGCCCAGGTTGAGTGAGAGTGGGCAAATACACCTGGCAGTTAGAGACCTACACACCAGGAAGCACTCTCTTGAAAAGCTGAGCAGCACTGAAGTGTGATGAAGCATTGTGTCCCCAGCAGGTGTGCTTGAGGTGAGAAGATGCATGTCCAAATACCCCCCTGGGGCCCTCACAGGGTGCAATTCCAGTCTAGTTTTCTGATTCACCTTCCATCTTTGTGTGTGTGGGGGGGGGGGTCCCTTGAACATCCCTGGGTGAGAAAATAGCATGCTAATTAAATGTAGTGGGTGGTATGAGTATGCCTTGTTTCAAAATGTAAGTAGACAGAAAATTCTTGAAATGTAAGGGATTATGAATATAAACCAAGGCTGGGCGGCTTGGCTCATGCCTATAATCCCAGCACTTTGGGAGACTGAGGCGGAAGAATCGCTTGAGCTCAGGAGTGTGAGACCAGCTTGGGCAATGTAATGAGATCTCATCGCTACAAAAAGAAAAAATATATAGCCAGGTATAGTGGTACGTGCCTGTAGTCCCATCTACTTGGGAGGCTGAGGCAGGAGGATTATTTCAGCCCAGGAGGCTGAGGCTGCAGTGAGCCGTGACTGTTGCTGTTCATTTATATCCTTTGTGATATCCTTTATAGTAGATATAATTGTCTCCCTGAGTTCTGTGAGCCATTCTGACAAAAGATTAACCCCAAGGAGGAAGTCATGGAAACCTCTGATTTACAGCACAAAGTTAGACCAAGTTACACAGCTAGTAACCCATCTGAGGAGGGGTGATGGGAACCTCTGGTCTCACTCTGTCACCCACGCTGGAGTACAGTGGCACGAACACAGCTCACCAAGCTTCAGACTCCTGGGCTCAAGCAATCCTTCCACCTCAGTCTCCTGAGTACCTGAGACTACAGGTATGTGCCATGACAGCTAAGTTTTTATTTTTTGTAGAGACAAGGTCTTGCTATGTTGCCCAGGCTAGTCTTAAACTTCTGAGCTCAAGTGAACTTGCCTCGGCCTCCCAAAGTGCTGAGATTACAGACATGAGCCACCGTGCCCAGCTGGAACCTCTGATTTTTAACTGGGCATCAGAAGCACAGGTGACAACCTGGAGCTTGCGACTGGCATCAGAAGTGGGGGCAGCCAGGTGGGACTTGTGGGGGAGTCCTTAACCTGTGGGGTCTGCACTAATTCCAGTTAGTGTCAGAATGGAGTGTAACTGTAGGCACCCAGTCAGGTAGGAATGTGGGAATGAAGCCTGGACTCATGAGGACTGGGTGGGCCCTGGAGGTCAGTGATATACACCCCTCAGCCTCTGCCTAACTGGAGTGTCCAGAGTTCACTGGCAGAGTCAGAAGTTCCATTCTTTAACAAGACCACCTCATGGGACGACTCATCCCTCATTCAGGGGCTCTTAGATCACTCAAAGAGACCTTTGGCTTCACTTAGAAACTGCCTGATATGGCCATTGTTTTGTTAAGCACTGGCCAGGCCATGTGTTCTTTGAGCTATGGCTGTCAGGTTTTCTTAGCCTTGTCTCATTCCTCTACCTTAGGGAGGCGAATCTTCTCTGTCTCTCTTCTCAATGTACTTTCTAAATAACTGCATTTTCCAATCTAAAAATAAACTCCTGGTGTTTTCATACAATAAGTTCAAATATTCACGGTTCTTTGGGCCAAATGCATTTGAAAAGTAACCTTCAGATTTTGATTTAACACTTCCTGGAGTAACAGACAGCATGGTGGCTTTAAACAAGGCGGACTTAGATAATAGGTACAAATTCTGGGGATTTGGTGAGGCAGAGAGATGTACAAAGCACTAGATTATCAAAGTCCCATGGTTCACCTTCAGCTTTATTTACAATTTTAAAACTCACCTGTTCATTTTATCAGGCTCCTGTAGATATCAAACACAGACCATGAATTCACCAACTCTACACCAAGAGGCTCAACAGAAAGCAAAAGGATAGGCTGGGTGCGTGGCTCACACTTGTAATCTCAGCACTTTGGGAAACCAAGGCAGGAGGACTGCTTGAGCGCCCCTCCGCCCTGTGACAGGTGTCTTACCAGCACCAAATGGGCTGGCCTAGAAGGCGAAGGCAGACACCTAAACCCAGGATCTGAGCAGCTTTCTGGAAACCAGAAAACCAGAAAGCACCCCGGTGTGGCTGCCTGAGTCACTGTCAGACCTAATCCCCGACCATGGTGTCCCTGTCCCCTGGCTCGTTGACTTCTCACTTGAGTAGTCAAGGACAAATGCTCTATTCGCCTGGGGCTGTTCCTTCATTCCGGAGTTCAAGTTTGAGACCAACCTGGGCAACATAGCGAGACCTTGTCTCTCCAAGATCGTGGTGGCATGCACCTGTAGTCCTAGCTACTCAGGAGACTGAAGCAGGAAAATTTCTTGAGCCCAGTTGATTGAGGCAGTAGTGAGCCATGATTGTACCACTGTACTCCAGCCTGGGCAACAGAGAGAGACTCCCGACTCAAAAAAGAAGAAAGAATGAAAGAAAAAGAAAGCAAAGGCCGTAATTTTCTGATCAAAGCTGCCATAGGTGATTGGATGATTATTCTGTTCAACAGGTGGCAGGGATTTCTAGAACAATTCTCAGGACTCTAGAACTTCTACCCTCCAGCTCCCCTTCCAGGTCTGAATGATGCCAAACCCCTCCCTGTCCACACTGTGCACCCCTCCGCGCTGTGACAGGTGTCTTACCAGCACCAAATGGGCTGGCCTAGAAGACGAAAGCAGACACCTAAACCCAGGATCTGAGCAGCTTTTCAGAAACCAGAAAACCAGAAAGCACCCCAGTGTGGCTGCCTGAGTCACTGTCGGACCTCATCCCCCACCATAGTGTCCCTGTCCCCTGGCTCGTTGACTTCTCACTTGAGTAGTCAAGGACAAATGCTCTATTTGCCTGGGGCTGTTCCTTCATTCCAGAGCCCCGCTGCTAATGGTGGAGTACCCTTTGAGAACTTTTATGGAGACAGTAAAACTTTATAACCTCCCAGCTCTCAACCGTTCCCACATTTCTCAATAGACCTATTTATGACATGCAAGTCTATGACAGTTTGCCCTTTGAAAATGCAAGCAGCGATTAAACCCTTTCAGACGAGGTCGACCGAGTCACACTGGCTAACAGCTGGCTCACGGCAACCCACGGGCAGAGCTCAGCTCCTGACTGTGAACAGCTAACTCAGAAAATAAGGCAGCATTTGAGTCTCACGTTGCTGGAAACGGCCTCATGCTGGGTCGCATCCACGATGCTTTGGTGTCAAAGCCAGCTATGTCTCTCCGCCAGTTTTTTTTTTTTGCTTCTTTCCTGTCTGGATACAGAGAGCTCACGAAGAGCTTTGTCAGCAAGTCCCAGTCAACTAGACTTTTCCTTCCATCTTGAGCAGGCAAAAAGTTAAAGCCAGGAAAAAACTAGTACCTCAACCACAACTTTTTTGTCTCAGCTCCGGATTAACCAGCTGGCCCCGGGAAAAAAAATCATCACACACTTAGCAGCGTCCCTTACCCTCGTTCCATAGCGGCCTCTCCTGCACATCAAAGACCGGCTGCAGCCTCCTCCGAGCTGGGGACCCAGCTCCCTGCAGCCCGCAGACAATTGGGCCCATTATAGTCACCAGCTAAAGGGTGGCCCTTACTAAAATATAAACAGCTTGTCAGCGCAAGCCAAAGGGGCGTGGCTGCAGCATCAGGGGACAATGGGAGCCAATGACCAGCCTCTTTGGACTCTGTTTGCTTAAGATATCGTGTTTCATTCTGGAGAAGGAGAGATGGGGGTGAGCAACACTGAATGGGAGGGGGCAGATTTTCTTTTACCAGTTCTCCAGCATGGAAGGGGACTGCGTTGAAAAGTTCCAACATCGCTGCCTGCAGACCAATTTCAGGGAAGGCTTTGTATATTGCACACATAATAATATGTCTTTTTAAAGCCACAGACATTTATGTTGCACTAGCTATTTTTTGTCTTCCGGGATTAATAAAAAGCAGATAGGAGTCTTTCAATCAAAGAGCAAAGGCCAAGGAAAATACTTTTATGAAATGCTTATTTTATTGAATATACTGTCTGATCAGAAGCACTTACCTTATCTACCTCTCAAGGTCAGTATGTCTTAAAAACCCAGAGAAATGGGCTTATTTTATCCCCAAGTCAGTCAAATGGTTCACATTTTATGTCTTTTTTTTTTTTTTTTTGAGTTGGTGTCAAACACTGTCACCCAGGCTGGAATGCAGTGGTACACTCAAAGCTACCCCAGCATTGACCTGCTGGATGATTCGTCTACCTCAGCCTTCCAAGTAGCGGGAACTATAGGCGTGTACTATCGCGCCCGGCTAATTTTTGGTTTATCATAGAGATGAGGTCTCACCAATTTCCCCAGACTGGTCTCGAACCTGCAGGCTCAGGCAATCCACTCGCATAGGCCTCCCAACCAAAGTGCTGGGATTACAGGTTGAGCCACTGAGCCTGGCTTTTTTTTTTTTTTTTTAAGATGGGTGTCACCCAGACTGGAGTACATTGGCACAATCATAGCCCAGTCTAACTTCGAACTCCTAGGCTCAAGTGGTTCTCCTGTCTCAGCCTCCCAATTGGCTGGAATTACATGCCAGCACCACCCTGGCCATTTTCTGATACTAGTTTAATTTGATCACATTTGTAAACAAAGCAGAAGCTAGTTCAGCATATTTGGAAGAAAGCAGGACAGTGTGGCTTCTTTCTGTCACCTGAACTTAATGAAATTCTGCTTTCAAAGCAACTGCACCAACTTAGTCTAATACTCTACCTATGATAACCAAGAGCCAGAAAATAACTGTGGCTTTTTAAAAATATATGATTTCTAAATAATACACTGAGATAAAAATAAAGAGCCATTTGGTTGATTGTGTGGCCTTGATAAATTACAGGCATACAAACATTGAGGAAAGTATAGTCATTACAATTTGAAATAGTCTCATTATTTATAAAGGGAAGCAGAGTAGTTATCAAAATTAACTGTCAGAGGAAAATGTTGAAATATAGCTATTTTCCTCAAACTCTTTCTCAAGCCTTCTGATGTTGATTATAAAAATAATAATCCAGGGAGCCCCTCTGAACCTATTCTGGTTCGTGGGCTACCCAATTAAAATAATAATAATAATAAAACTGGGCACAGTGGCTCATGCCTGTAATCTCAGCACTTTGGGAGGCAGAAGCGAGAGAACTGCCAGAGCCCATGGGTTCGAGACCAGCCTGTGCAACATGGTGATACCTTGTCTCTACAATAAATCAAAAAATTAGCTGGATGTAGTGGCGTGTATCTGTGGTTCCAGCTATTTGGAAGGCTGAAGTGAAAGGATCACCTGAGTCCAACAGGTCAAGGCTGCGGTGGCCATGAATATGCCACTGCACTTCAGCCTGGGCAACAGAGTGAGACTGACTCAAAAAAATATAGTAAAATAAAATAAAATAAATAAAAATAGTAACAACAATGATCTTCATCATCATCCAAAGATACTGTCCTTTCTAATCTACATCAGTTTGAAAATATGTATCATCTTGCCACTGGTATTTAATTTATATTTCAGTAAAATTCCTCTGGCACCACTTCCAAATGATATAAGAGTCTCCTTCTGGCCTTTGTAGTCTTCTAATAATTCCAAGAAGCTGTTGCATCTATACTCTCATGGCTTTGGATTTTAAAGTATAGGGTACCTTTTGGAAAGGATCTAGTTTTCTTCTAAAATATTAGAATCTTGTCATTAAAAAAAAAAAAAGCTTCGGAACACCAAAACCATGAGCATTCAAAGAAAAAATAGATACACTGGATTTCATCAAAATTAAAAACGTTTGTGTTTCAAAGGACATTAGCAAGAAAGTGAAAAGACAACCAACAGAATGGGAGAAAATATTTGCAAATCATGCATCTGATAAGGCTCTAGGATCTAGAATATATAAAAACCCCTACAATTCAACAACAAAAAGGCAAAAAAAAAAAATCTTAAAATGGGCGTGGCCTTAAGTAGACATTTCTTCAAATATGGTATGTAAATGACCGACAAGCACATGAACAGATAGATGCTCATCATTAGTCATTAGGGAAATACAAATCAAAAACATACAAGGTGCCACTTTGCATCTACTAGGATGGATTTTTTTTTTTTTTTAAAGGAAGGAGGCCAGGCTTGGTGGCTCAGTCTGTAATCCCAGCACTTTGGGAGACTGAGGCAAATAGATTGCCTAAACCCGCAGGTTTGAGACCAGCTCGGGCAGCTTGGTGAGACCTTGTCTCTATAATAAATGAAAAAAATTAGCTGGGTGTAGTAGTGTGCACCTGTAGTTCCTGCTACTTGGAAGGCTGACCAGAGCCCATCAGGTCGAGGCTGCAGTGGCCAGGAGTGTACCAATTTTTTGATTTATTGTAGAGATGAGGTCTCGCCAAGTTGCCCAGGCGGGTCTTGAATCCGCGGTCTCAGGCAATCCACTCGCCTTGGCCTCCCAAAGTGCTGGGATTACAGGCTGGGCCATCAAGTCTAGCCAAGAAATTAGGGAACTTTCTAAGTAATCTGACCAGATACTCCCATTTTTCAGATGGGAAAACCAAATGTTCGCAAATTTAAGTGACTTGCCCAGCGTTATATGGCAAGACAGTAGCAGACCCCAGCTAGGATCCAAGTCTCTTAACTTCAAGTCCAAAGTTCTTCCCACAATGCTATGCATAAAAAATTAAGTGACCAACCATAGATTAATTTTTTTTTTTTTTGAGTTGGAGTCTCACTCTGTTGCCCAGGTTGGAGTGCAGTGGCATGCTTGCATCTACCACAGCCTCGACCCGCTGGGCTCAGGCAATCCTTCCACTTCAACCTTCCAAGTAGCTGGAACTACAGGCGCATGCCACCATGCCCAGCTAATTTTTTTATTTATTGTAGAGACGAGGTCTTGCCAAGTTGCTCAAGACTGGTCTCGAACCCCTGGTCTCGGGCAATCCTCTCACCTCGGCCTCCCAAAGTGCTGGTATTACAGGCTTGAGGCACTGTACCCGGTCTCCAAATTAATGTTTTACTAAACACATCTCAAATTATCTTCTTCTTCATAGTAAACATAATTTCTACCCTTTATAAACTCCAAGTGAATGATCCTACGGAATATCTTTGACACTCTTGGTGGGTTTACTATTCCTTTCATCATGTACTTTATTTAAAATCAATCGACAAGAGAGAGATTTGCAGGCTATAATTGGGAAGGACTATGTTTGAACTCAGCTCATTTTAACATAGGTAAACCCTTTGGAAGGTTGAAACTGGAAATGAACTTGAAAACATGGAATTAAGACTCTGCCAGGAATCTCATAAAGAAAACACAACCACACAGGGGTGAAGCTTTCTGACAAAGCTGTTTCACACATCCCTGTTTCTTTCCTGGTCATCTTTCCTGGTCATCACAGCTCTTGGCACTGGCCTATGACTGTTATTAAAAAAATACACAGAATAATTACAGAGGCAGATATGTGTTCTTTTAGATATGTGTTCTTTTATGAGATGGGGAGATGACATCACTACTTTCCAAATTTTAGAAGATTGGTAAATGCCCTTTGAGAATGCTCATCACCTAATTAAAATTTTACCCTTGATCTAAAACAGCTACCTCTTAAGTCTCTCAACTCTTGGCAACCTGAAGCCTCAATTACCCCAAAGCAGGGTTTCACCCAATCCTTCTAAAGAGCTGAAGCCCCAATTAACTGACTTAGCTCCGCGTCCTACACTGTGCTCATTATCGAGTCCCTGATTTGCCAACATATGAAACACTCAAGGGAAAACATTAAATTGTCTATGGATATTTTTTAAAGTGATATACACATAAAACTACATTCCCATGTCAGAAAACCACATAATAAAATGGTTGATGGCACTGAGCGAAGTCACAGCAAAGGAGCTTTGGATAATATATAGATGAATGGTCATACCCCTTAAGTCTTTTCAGATGATTCTGGAAATTACAAACTTATAAGTTGAAATGGCCTGTCTTTAAAATGCCTTACTTTCTATTTTTAAGAACGAAAAGGGGCCAGGCATGGTGGCTTATGTCTGTCATCACAGAACTTTGGGGGCCCAAGGTGGGAGGATAGCTTGAGCTCAGGAGTTTGAGATCAACCTAGGTAACATAGTGAGACCTTGTCTCTACAAAAAAATCAAAAAAAGAAAAAGAAAAGAAATAAAAGGGATGCTGCCTTAATCCATTTGGCTGTTATAAGAAAAAATCTTAAACTGGGTGACTTACAAACAACAGAAATGTGCCTTACAGTTCTGAGGCTGGAAGTCCAAGTTCAAGATGCAGACGCCATGTCAGTGAGAGCCCACTTTCTCCTTAGTTGACAGCTGTGTTTTGCTGCCATATGGTAAAAGTGGCACAAGAGTTCTTGGGCACTAATCCCATTCCTGGGGGTTCTGTCCTCATGACCTAATCACTGCCCAAAGGCCCCACCTCCTAATACTATCACCCTGGGGGTTAGGATTTCTTTTCCTTTTTTTCTTTTTTTTTTAATTGGCATCTCACTCAGTCACCCAGGCTGGATGCAGTGGCACTCTCATGGCCACCCCAGCGTCGACTTGCTGGGCTCTGGTGATCCCTCTGCCTCAGCCTTCCAGGTAGCCAGAGCTACAGGCACGTGCTACCATGCCCAGTTTATTTTTTGATTTACTGTAGAGATGAGGTCTCACCAAGTTGCCCAGGCTGTTCTCAAGCCCATGGGCTCAGGTGATCCCCTCACCTCGGCCTCCCACCTCAGCTAGGATTACAGACTTGAGTCACCATGCCTAGTCAGGGGTTAGGATTTCAACAAATTATGGGAGGACACAAACATTCAGCCAACAGCAGATGTGCATGCAACATAGCATAAGAAAGAGGGAGCTGCAGATTTAATCTTCAGTGACATTGAAGGCCTGTGTAGGCAGAAGAAACAAAAACTCCACTCTTTCTTGACTTTGATTCTGTTCTGCTTCTCGGTTCCTCAGTGTATTGTTTTTTTGTTTGTTTGTTTTTTGTTTTTTTTAGTTGGAGTCTCACTCTGTTGCCCAGACTGGAGTGCAGTGGCCGCTCCCGGCCACTGCAGCCTCGACCTGCTGGGCTCCGGCGATCCTTTCACCTTATCCTTCTAAGTAGCTGGAACTACAGGCATGCGCTACCACGCCCGGCTAATTTTTGATTTATTGTAGAGATGAGGTCTCGCCAAGTTGCCCAGGCGGGTCTTGAACCCGTGGGCTCAGGCAATCTACTCACCTCAACCTCCCAAAGGCACGGGATTACATGCTGAGCCACCGAGCCCAGCTCCTCAGTGCATTGTAATCAATGGATGAGAATTGCCCTTAGTCGCTTTACAAACTGTTAAAGAGGCATCAAGTTCTAAACTCATGCCATTACACTTTATAACTAAGTGGAGGGGCCACATATATTATTCTAAGTGATTTCTGTGTATTTACTTGAGAAAGGAAGAGGTGGTCAGGCTGAAAACCAGGTTTCTCATGTAGCTAAGCTGTCATGCAGGATATGGGTTCTGTTCATTACACTCCTACATGCCAAGTACTTTTGTTTTTCCAATCGTGTTGATGGGTTTTCTCGTTTACCTGATTTTGTTGTTGTTGTGGTTTGTTTTCTTTGGGGGGGGTGCAGAGACGTTGAGGCACTTCACACAGAGAGTAGTCAAGATAATAAAAAGACTTGAAATAAACCCAGAGAGCACATTCTAGGAACTGGGCACTCAATAATTTAGTTTGAAGAAGGGATGCTTCTATGTTCGTACACAATGATAAAAAAATGGAAAGAACATGGGCTTAACCTGAAGCACAATGACTTTTAAGGATGTTAATGAGAAAGAGCTTCCACGTAGGAAGACTTGTTAAACAACACAGATCGTGTGACTCCCAGTGTCTGGAACTATTAAACTGAAGAAGCATATGATAAAAAAAAAATCCTCCACCTGTAATTTTTTTTGTTTTAGTTGGAGACTCATTCCATCGCCCAGGCTGGTGTGCAGTAGCATGCTCACAGCCACCATAGTCTCGATCTGCTGGGCTCAGGTGATCCTTCCGCCTCAGCCTTCCAAGTAGCCAGAACTACAGGCATGCACTACCACACTTGGCTAATTTTTTGATTTATTGTAGAGAAAAGGTCTCACCAAATTGCCCAGGCTGGTCTTGAACCCCTGGGCTTAGGCAATCCTCTTACCTCGGCCACCCAAAGTGCTTACATTACAAGCTTGAGCCACCGTGCCCAGCCCTCCACCTGTAATTTTTAACCTTGTTATTAGGCTGACTTGTTTTCAGAACTGTACCATCGTGAAGCAAATCTACTGTTTTAAAAATATAAGAATTTCAAAAATGCTTATTAGCTATTGTCCAGAATTGCATCTAACAGCAAAAAATCTGGGTACATATTCTTTCTTTCTTTTTTGAGTTAGTGTCTCACTCTGTCACCCAGGCTGGAGTGCAGTGGCATGACTTCAATGCAGCCTTAATCTCCTGGGCTCAAGGGAGCCTCCCATCTCAGCCTCCCAAGTAGCTGGCACTACAGGAGTGTGACACCATGCCTGGCTGAATATATAGATATATATATTTGTTTGCAGAGACAAGGTTTCACTATGTTGCCCAGGCTGGTCTCGAACGCCTGGGCTCAAGTGATCCTTTCGCCTCAGCCTCCCAAAGGGATGACAGGTGTGAGCCACTACGCCTGGCCTGCATGCATTTTCTGAAAGCATAAATTGTTTGATTTCCACTGAATCCCCACGCACCTCAGTTGCACAGCCATGCATTTCTCATTTAAACACTTTGAGTTTAAAGTGGCCTATACTCATCATTGCTTTGAAGCATCCACTAGATGGTGGCTATTCAATGTATAGTATTTTCTCCTTCTCTGTGATGGCTCAGGACACAGGAATGACCCTAGATACAGGAATGGCCTTCGAGAGCCCTGTTTGTGCTGTGTGATCCTGCTTGTGTTGAATCCAAGCCAAGCCAATCATTTTTCTTTGCCTCTTTATCCACAGATGACTAATCTGAGGAGGGAGGAGGGCTGAGAAGCTCCAATTCACACTAAGCTGATCACTGGACTTTTTGTATTAAAATAATGGGAAAGCAGCAGTCCTCTGATGTGCAACCCTCTGGGTTATGAGATCACCAGCTTCAGTTATCTACATTCCTATCAAGTGGAAGAAGCTAATGGTCAGGAGGAGAAAATAAAGTGAAACGCAAGCTGGGCATGGTGGCTCACACCAGTAATCCCAGCACTTTGGGAGGCAGAGGCAAGAGGATTGCCTGAGATCAGGGATTCAAGATGAACCTGGGAAACTTAGGGAGACCTCATCCCTACAATAAATTTAAAAACAAAACAAAACAAAAAAACAACCAGCCAGGTGTGGTGGTGCATGCCCGTGGTTCCAGCTACTTGGAAGGCTGAGGTGGAAGGATCACCTGAGCCCAGCAGGTCTAGGCCGCAGTGGCTGTGAGTGTGCCACAGAGTGAGACTCTGACTCAAAAATAAATAACTAAAATAAAGTGAAACACAGAAAAACACAGAACTAAGAGATACAGGGAGATAATAGCATTCTAGTCCCTGGCTGCAGTTGTCCCAAAGGCCCATTTGCATCTCTGTGCCTTTTGTTTTTGTTGTTGTTGTTTTTGAGTCTCACTTTGTCACCCAAGCTGAAGTGCAGTGCCATGCTCACTGCTACTGCAGCCTCGGCCTGCTGGGCTCAGGCAATCCTTCCGCCTCAGCCTTCCAAATAGCTGGAACTACAGGCATGCGCCACCATGCCCGGTTAATTTTTTGGTTTATTGTAGAGATGAGGTCTCGCCAAGTTGCCCAGACTTGTCTCGAACTGTGGGCTCAGGCAATCCTCTCACCTTGACCTTCCAAAGTGCTGAGATTATAGGCGTGAACCACTGCACCCGGCCTTATCTCTGTGCCTTGTAAGATGTCCTAGTACTGCCTCAAATAATGGCCATCTTTTTTTCTGAGTTTTGTTTCTCATCCTTGTAACCAAACGATGGTAAACAACAGGTTCTCTAGTCAGACCCCAGAACTTATAAGCTGTGAGATTTTGGGTCACTTTAATAAATCCTTGAGCTTCAATTTCCTCATATGTAAATTGCTAATATTAGTGTTCTCCCAGAAGTTTCTTTAGATGAACATGGAGAAATAAATCATATAATGCACTCACACAGTGCTAGGCACAGAATAGGTGCCTAGTACATGTTAGCTACCCTTATGTTCGCAATTGTCTGCTGTTCTATTTGTTATTGTCTAAGGTAGAGTTTCTCTCTTGCTCCCGTTTCTACATCTTCTTTCACATGTCTCTGGATACAGAATGCATCTTTCCTACAGTGCTGCTTTTCTGAGCAGAAAAACACCCTTTATTCTTGAATCCCTAGCTAATACCCTTCCCTGAGAAACTACCCCCACCTCATCAGTGACAATTGTTCTTCCAAATTCAAGCAAGCAGAAGGGAAATGGCCATGAGCCTTAAACTTAGCTTTGATTTACCACAGGAGTCTGTGATATGTGCATCCATTCTGTTTTTCCTCTCTAACATAGATTTGATTTAGATCAAATCTATCTATTTTTTTAAATCACTAGTCAGGATGAGTTGCTTTCTCCCCCAAGTTATTCTTATTGCCTCATATAATCATTCTCTACACCCCATTTCAACTCAAAACTACATAATTTTTTTTTTTTAGTTGGAGTCTCCCTCTGTTGCCCAGGCTGGAGTGCAGTGGCACAATCACAGCCATGGGAGCCTCGACCTGCTGGACTCAGGCGATCCTTCCACCTCAGTCTTCCAAGTAGCTGGAATTATAGGTATGAGCTACTGCGCCCTGCTGATTTACTGATTTATCGTACAGACAAGGTCTTGCCATACTGATTTATTGTACAGCAAGGTCTCGCCATGTTTATTATATCATCATATTTATTGTACAGACAAGGTCTCGCCATGTTGCTCAGGCTGGTCTCAAATTCCTGAGCTCGGGCAATCCTCCTGGCTCAGCTTCCCAAAGTGCTGGGTTTACAGATGTAAGTCACTGTGCCTAGCTCAGAACTACATTCTTTTGATTTTTGAAATGTCACCTTTAAAGAAAAGCTTGCTGTGTATACTCTAGAGAAACAATAGAAATGATACAGTTCACTATCTTCAGTTTGCATACATTATTGCTACTGATTCATTTACTAAACACTGGGTGGCCACAATGTATCAGGCACTGTTCTGGGTGTGGGGAGCACAAAGATTAATCAAGAAATAAACAAGATACAAAGCGAGTGCCAGCAAGGAGGGGTCTCCCTCAGTGGAGCTGGGGTGTGAGGTGGAGTGGTGGACAAGGGACATATGGCAGGAGAACATTTCAGACACCATAACTCCCACTTGGGCATGCACGTTCAAATCATAGACAAGTAGACACCACAGCAGGACACCTCCAGCCAGCTCTGTGCCTTTATAGTCAGAAAGCCCAGGTACTGATCACCAACCAGAACATTCCAAGATTTCATTCTCCTAAAATGGAATGGAGACGATTCAATACTGTGCAACTTTTAAGACCTACCACAGGGCAGCCCCTTGGGGTCCTCACCCAATGTGGGAGCTTTTCTGTCTTCTCAATAAATCCTGCTTTCTCACATACACAAAAAGATACCACTTTCCTCTCCCTAGAATTTCATCCACCAGGCAAACTGGACTCTGTTTTGTTCTATTCAACCCAACAATCTCGTTCCTAAACAAAAACATGTATGTTCTAGAATGTTCTTAGCTGTATTAATAATAGCCAAAATCTGGAAACAACTCAGATGTCTATCAGTGGATGAATGGAAAGCAAACTATGATATATCCATTGAATAGAGCACTGCTCAGCAATAAAAGCAAACTATTGTTACACACCACAACACGAATACATTTCAAAAACATTATACTGAGCAAAAGAAGCTAGACACAAGAGTATATGCTGTATGATTCCACATGTATAAAACTCTAGAAAATACAATAATCCACAGTGACAGAAGGCAGAAGAGTGATGACTTGGGACCAGGACTGGGGTGGTAGGGAGGGAAGAGCTATTAAGAGGCACAAGGAGATGGACGTGGTGGCTCAAGTCTGTGATCCCAGCACTTTGGGAGGTGGAGGCAAGAGGATTGCCTGAGCCCATGGGTTCAAGACCAGCCTGGCAACTTGGTGAGATCTTGTCTCTACAATAAATTAAAAAATTAGCCGGGTGTGTGGTGGCGCACGCCTGTAGTTTCAGTTACTTGGAAGGCTGAGGCAGAAGAATCACCTGAGCCCAGCAGGTCAAGGCTGTGGTCACCGCGAACATGCCACTGCACTCCAGCCTGGGTGACAGAGTGAGACTCCAATTCAAAAAAAAAAAAAAGAGGCACAAGGAAACTTTCAGAGGTGATGGAAATAGGAGATGTAGTACACATTTATCAAAGCCAATTGAACTGCACCCTTAAAGTGGATACAGTTCATTGTATGTGAGTCATGCCTCAGTAAAGGTGATTTGAAAAACCTTCCATCCAGTGTAATAAAAACAAGTCCACGCGCTTATCTGATTTCGCGCTTCTATGCTTCCATCCTGGAAACCTGAAGTGGGGGGGTGTGAGAAGGTTGACTTTTGCTCTTTCTTCTAGATCTTACTTCCCCCTTCTGTATCCGGTGAGATTCCTGATCTTCCAGAGTTGGCCTTAAGGAGGGGAATCGGGAAAGTGGTCATGGCTTTGGGTGCTATAATGGGACCAGACATAATAGGATGTTTGTACACTCAAGACTTGGCAGAGGTCTGAACCTGACGTTTGTCTCTGGGAAGCTTCTGTGGGGCCTTAGGGATGGCTCTGCTGTGACTCTCCCATGGAAACACCTCTGATACAGCCCACCATTTCTCTGGCTGACATTGAACCTCAATGCCGGGTCACCAGGGGTCTACCTCACCCAAACGCTCCATTCTCAGGTTCCAATCACTCCTCCATGCAGCCCACCTGGACAAGGCTCTTAAAATGGCTCCGCACTGGACCCTCAGGAGAGATGGCCTCCTGGAAATCTCTGCCTCCCTGCTCCCACAAGTGGGTAACAGCAACGGTTTTCAGTGCAGCCTTCTTCCTCTGTTTCTTCTCACATCTGCAAGTGTCCGGCCTGAGGGATCAGTGTCATGCTGTCTTGGTGGTCCTCTTGATTTCTCCTTTGTCACTTGGTGAGAAAGAAGCACTTCTTCCTTCTGCAGTGGCCAAAGTGGGACAGAGAGGCTTACATATTAGCAACCTCTCCAAAGATCCCCAAAACCATCAAGGTGGTTAATGGGTTTAGGATTGCAGAAGTTACTGGCTACCCCTCCAGTAAGTCCTTCAATGGTGGAGTTTTTTGTTTGTTTGTTTGTTTGTTTTGGTCAGGGTCCAACTCTGTTGCCCCGTCCAGAGTGCATTAGCATGATCACAGCTCATGGTAGCTTTGACCTCCTGGGCTCAGGCAATCCTTCTGCCTCAGCCTCCCAAGTAACTAGGACTACAGATGTGCACCATTACACCTGACTAATTTTTTTACTTTTTGTAGCGATGAGGTTTTGCTATGTTACCCAGGCTGGTCTCGAACTTCCGGGCTCAAGCAGTCTTCCTGCCTTAGCCTCTCAAAGTGCTTGGATTACAAACATAAGCCACTGTACCTGGCCCACCTTCTTTGAAATATGAGAGTAAATGGCATCTGTTAATTTTTTCTGGACCTTTTGGTCTTCAGTTTATATTGATACTGAGGTGTTTTTTTTTTAGCATTCTAATTATATATGTATGATTTGTGGCTGTAAATACCTATAAACAAATTTCTGACACTTACATGAAAATATTACCAAGCACTCAGACTTAAAATTATCATATTTATGACATGGTAACAGATCCTTAATTAGAGTTGTCTTCCTACAGAATTTTCTTTTCATAAGCAGTGTGATTTACAAGCATGATCTGAATTTTCTTTTTTTTTTTTTTTGAGTTGAAGTCTCACTCCATCGCCCAGGCTAGAGTGCAGTGGCACACTCATGATCACCCCAGCATCAACCTACTAGGCTCAGTTGATCTTTCTACCTCAGCCTTCCAAGTAGCCGGAACTGCAGGTGCACGCTACCCGGCTAGTTTTTTGATTTATTGTAGAGATGAGGTCTCGCCAAGTTGCTGTTCTCAAACCCATGGGCTCAGGCAATCCCCTCACCTTGGTCTCCCAAAGCGCTGGTATTACAGGCTTGAGCCACCACACCAGGCCCTAAAGTTTCTTAAAACTTACTTTTTGCTTCTGAACAGCGTATCTTGGAAATCTTTTCATGGCAATAGTGAAGGATTCATATAGTAATTCAAGACCATTCTGGCCGTAGTGGAGTACCCCACAAAGGAACACTGTCAAGAATAATTCCCAAATCTTCGAGGGTGGGTCCAACTGTTGCTACATCCCAGTGTTTGTACCAGGCACTGTGGGGCAAAATATTTGTCCATTCACTCAATAAGTATTTACTGAGAGCATCCCATGCACAGGTATCCAGCAGGGTAGCAGCTGGAGATTCTGTAGGCAGACATGATCCTGGCTTTCACTGTGCTCACAGTGTGGCAGAGCAAATCGTAAAAAAAATTAAAAAATTAAAAAATAAGATTCATGACAGGTGTGGTAAATTGTACAAAAGGGAAATAGAGGATGCTGTGGGAGAGTATGGCGAGGGAATCAATCAAGTCTTGTTCAAAAAAGGCCTTCCTGAAGAAGAGGCATTTCTGCTGAGAGCCAAAGAATGAGTAGGACTTAGGTAAAGAGAGGCGGTATTCTAGTTACTATGGGTGCATACCAAATTCCTCCGAGCCTTATTGGTATAAACCAACCATGTATTACACTCATGAGTTCTCTGGGTCAGGAATTCAGACAAGGCACCAAAGGATAACTTGTTTCTGTAATATCTGAGGCCTCAGCTGGAAGCCTTAAAGGCTGACACCTGGAATCATAGAGAGGCTTGTTCACCTACTCATCTGGGGTTGCTGCAGGCTGTTGGCTAGGGGGCCTCAGCACCTCTCCACATGGCCTTCTTTAAGTGATCTCTCCATGTGTGCCACTTCGGGCTTCCTGTTGACTAGGTTCCCAGGGCAAACATTCCAAGAAAGAAAGTCAGGCAGAAGCAACATCAACTTTTATGACCCAATTTCAGAAAACACTCAGCATTCCATCTACTACCTTCTAGTTGTTGAGGCAGTCAAAAAGCCCCATTTCATTTCAAAGAGAGAGGAAACACACTCCATCTCTTGATGGGGGAATGGCAAGGTTCTGGAAGAGCAGAAATATTGCTGTGGCCGTTTTTGGAAAACACAATCTGCCACAGTGGGAAGAGTGTTTCAGTGTGAGAGAATGCTTGAACAAAAATTTTCCAGTAGGAGAAGGCGGGGCCCATCTGAGGACATAAAAGGAACCTAGTAAGGCTGGTATGTAGCCAAGAAAAAGAGACTGGTATAAGAAGAGGCTTTAGAGGTAGAAAACCAAAATCCTCATCCTTGCCCTTAAGGAGTGTATCATCTCAACAACCATAGTACCTCTCTTCTGTTTAGTGCTTTACAAGCAACATAGCGATGCCTCAGTTATTTCTTCATTTGTTTCAAACAACAATCCTGTGAGGGATTAGCCCTATTTTGTCCTATTTTACAGATGAAGAAGCTAAGCATCAGTGAGGTGAAGTGGAAGGAAACACAGTAGAGGGGGCAGGGCTACTAATAATGATTTTAGGCACCACACAGATAAATATCTTCCATGTTAACATCTTTTTTCAATAGAAAAGCATGTACAGGACATCATACTCATGATTTCACTGATATTGTAGCTTGGGACAAATAAAATAAGTGAATTGATTTAAAGTGGATTTAAGGGGAATGATCAAATGAACAATTGTGTGAAAGATCTGTGACTATGGTAATAATCATAAAGACGGAAGGCAAACGAGAATTTGAGGAATACTGGTAAAGGATTAAGCATGTGGGATCTGGAGCCAGAGCAAATCCTGGCTAGGTTTCAAAGGGAAACACTCTAACAAAGAGCAGGCAAGTTTAGCTTCCCTGTGCCTCAGTTTTCTCATCTTTAAAATGAAAATAGGCCAGGTGCAGTGACTCATGTCTGTAATCCCTACACTTTGGGAGGCGGAGATAAGAGATTACTTGAACCCAGCAATTTGAGACGAGCCTGGGCAGCATAGCAAGACCTTGTCTCTACAAAAAATAAAAAATTAGCCAGATGTGGTGGTGTGCTCCTATAGTCCCAGCTACTAGGGAGGCTGAGGCGGAAGGATCACCTGAGCCCAGGAGGTCAAGGCTGCAGTGAGCCATGAATGTGCCCCTACATTCTAGCCTGGGCAATAGAGTGAGATCCTGACTCAAAAAAAATTTGAGAAATAAGTAAATAAAGGAAATAAAAATAATTATATTACTTCCCTTTATAGCGCTGTCGTGAAGAGTAAATTTAAAATTTGTAAAATGCTTACAATAGTTCCTGGCATTTAGTACGTGCTATATTGGTGTTTGTTAAATAACTAAATTAGATTAACTGACTTTAGTATAAAAGAGAATGTACTGGCTCTTAGAACTGAAAAGGTTATGGTTATATCTTCAGGTTGGATCCGAGCACTAAAAGAACATCATTAGTTCTCTCTCTTCCTCTCCCCAACTCCCCGAGCATCTCAGCTCCGCTCTGTGTTGATCCATCCTTAGGCAATCTCTCACCCAGTGTTGGCAAGGTGGCAACTGCAGCAGTCCAAAGCAAAGAATTGCCTCCTTGCCACCGCTGTAGGAAAAGTCCCTATGTTAGCTCTGATTGGCCTTACTTGAGTCACGTGCCCTTACCTCAACCAATCATGTGCCCGACAGAAAGGAATATGCTTCTTGGCCCGCCTAGTTATATACGCAGCCCTAAATCCAAGAGGTGGAGCCAGGTTCCCTCAAAGCACATAGACTAAATGTGGGGGGGGGGTTCCCTAAGGAAAATCTAGGTGTTTTTCAAAGAAGAAATGGGATTAGATGCTGAATAGGCAAACAAGGTAAAAAAAAAAAAAAAAAAAATTAAAATTGTGCTATACTAAGTAACCTTGTAAATTTTCTTAGCTGAGTCTCAGTTTCCATGTATGTAAATAAGGACGATTTATGACAGTGCCCACAGAATAAGGCTGTAGTAAGGATTTTATAAGCTAAACATTTACTAAAGTTTAGCACCATACCAGGCATACAGTAAACACTCAATAAATATTGGTTATCATTAGTAATACCTAAGTTATAGAGTTAATAAATGGTGGAGCTCTGGTTTAAATCTAAATTTTTTTCCTTCTAAAACCAATGATTTTTATATTTTTCCATCAGCTTTTTCTAATAGTAAACCCTCCTATTTCTACACTACTTTATAGTATACAAAGAGACTTTATCTACATTTTTCTAATTTGATCCTCATGATAACCTCTTGGCTTTTTGCAAAGTTTATAGAGTTGGAGAACCAGAAGCTTGAGAAACAATACATTCACTCCATCCACTTTCTCAACAAATTTGAAATGTACACATGTTCTGTTGAGAGTGACTCTTCCTGATGTTCCAGCTTCCTTCCATATTTCCACTCATCTACACCCTAGAGCAGTGTTTTCTGAGTTGCAGGTCATTATTCATTAGTGAGCCATGGAATCAATTTAGTGAGCCATCACCAGCAATTTTTTTTTTAATGAAATAGAAAGCACCTGGTGCATCCCAACTAGTGAGCCAGAATATGTTTTGTGAAGTTCTGATTCAGTTATACATCTGCATATGTATATGTAGATAATGGGTCATAAAGTAAAATGGATTTCTTTTTGTATGACCTTGTTAAAGACTTTGAAAGCTATCCCAGCTGGTCTTGTCTCCACACCATGGACCACACTTCCCAAAACTTTCTCACTTGGGCCAATGCTGACCTCCCCTCAAACTATGAGATGCTCAAGAAAGATCATGTGGTAGCTGTGCTGGGGATACCCCACAGCACTGCTCCCACGATGTACACTGTGATCAGTATCCACAGTGACACCTCCATGCCCAACCACATCACCTGGTCCCTGTTCGACACGCTTTTCATGAACCTCTGCTGCCTGGGCTTCATAGCCTTTGCCTACACCATGAAGTCTAGGGACAGGAAGATGGTGGGCTACGTGACCAGGGCCCAGGCCTACACCTCCAAGTGCCTGAACATCTGGGCCCTGATCCTCAGCATCCTTGTGACCACTGGCATCATCCTCATTACAGTGTTGGTCTTCCAAGTGTTTCAACAGGCAACATCTAGGCCATTATCTGCCCATGGCCGAGTTCCGCTACCTTCCATTCTCTGCCCCCTGTCCTGCCTCTTTATACAGCAGTTTGTACTCACACTTTTCTACAATGGCAATCAATAAAGTACATGTGCCGGTGGAAAAAAAAAAAAGACTTTTTTTTTTTTTTAAGGCAGGATTTATTAAGAGAACAGAAAAGCTCCTGGAGTGGGAAAGGACCCGAGGGGCTTGTCCCCGCAAAAAGACTTTTAAGGCTATTGACCAGCAAAACGTTTCAAGCTTTTTGGTCCCAGAACCCCTTTACAATCTTAAAAATTGTTGAGAACTCCCCAAAAAAACTTTGTTTTGTGGGTTATACCTATTGATATGTACCATATTAGAAATTAAAACAGAACTTTTTTTTTTTTTTTTTTTGAGTTGGAGTCTCACTCTGTTGCCGAGACTGGAGTGCAGTGGCATGCTCCTGGCCACCGCAGCCTCGACCTGCTGGGCTCCAGCAATCCTTCCATCTCAGCCTTCCAAGTAGCTGGAACTACAGGCACGTGCTACCACGTCTGGTTAGTTTTTTTGATTTATTGTAGAGATGAGGTCTCGCCAAGTTGCCCAGGCGGGTCTTGAACCCACGGACTCAGGCAATTCACTCACCTCGGCCTCCCAAGGCACGGGATTACAGGCTGAGCCACCGAGCCTGGCAAAACAGAACTTTTTAAATTACAGGAATACACAAGCACATATACCAGTAGCCAGCAGATTGATCTCATCATCACACATCTTGTATCCTCTGGAAAACTCAAATGTACTCTCATGAGAGAACCACAGTGGAAAAAGATGAACACATTTTATGTTTTTTTTTGTTTTTTGGGTTTTTTTGAGTTGGAGTCTCACTCTGACGCCCAGACTGGAGTGCAGTGGCTGCTCCCGGCCACTGCAGCCTCGACCTGCTGGGCTCCGGCGATCCTTCTGCCTCAGCCTTTCAAGGAGCTGGAACTACAGGCGTGTGCTACTATGCCCAGTTAATTTTTGATTTATTGTAGAGATGAGGTCTCACCAAGTTGACCAGGCGGGTCTCGAACCCGCGGGCTCAGGCAATCCACTCACCTCAGCCTCCCAGGTGCGGGATTACAGGTTGAGCCACCGAGCCTGGCCATGTGTATTGTTTTAAGCCACCAATTTGTGGTAACTTGTTACATCAGCCATAGGAAAGGAACACAGGAACTGCAGGGATTTGTCGTACTCGTCTCTCTCTTTTTGTGTATGTTCGAGAACTTTCCTAATGAAGTTGTGGTTGAGCATGCACAACTCACAGCACTGCCTGTGAAACAGTCTGGCCAAGGAAATGGAAACAGAATCAGTAAGTTAAACCACCAGGTGTACAGGAAATACAGACAGGAACAAATCCTAGGAATATGCTCAACAAACTCAGTTAGGAATGATACAGAACAAACAACCTGGTTTCCTCAATAAATAAATTCTAAGTGAAAAAAAAAAGAGATGTAGGGAGAACTATAGATGTAAAGAGAACTAAGAGGCACAGCAACCAGGGGCAAAGTCTGGTGACTCATGCCTGTAATCTCAGCATATTGGGATGCCAAAGCAGGAGGATCGCTTGAGCCTAGAGTTCGAGACCAACCTGGGCAACATAGTAAGACCTCATCTCTACAACAAATCAAAAAACCAGCCGGGCATGGTGGTGCACACCTGTAGTTTCATCTACTCGGAAGACTGAGGTGGAAGGATCACCTGAGACCAGCAGGTCGAGGCTGAGGTGGCCACGAGCGTGCCGCTGCGCTTCAGACTGGGTGACAGAGTGAGCCTACATGCCTTTAGTCCCATCTACTCGGAAGGGTGAGACAGGAGGAGGCTGAGACGGGAGGAGCCCTTGAGGCCAGACTGTAGAGGCTGCAGGGAACCAGGATGGCACCACTGCACTCCAGCCTGGGTGACTGCATGAGACCCTGTCTCAAAAAAAAAAAAATAAGGAAGAGATATAGCAACCAATTGCTACATGTAAATCTTTTTTGGATCCTGATTCAAACAAAAGAAAGAAAAAATAAATTGAATAGACAATTAGAAATTTGAACACATGGGATATTCAATTATATTAAGGAATTGATGCTATTAGGTTTCATGTTATATTTCACAGTTATGGTAAAAGAGAATTCTTCTCTTTTAGAGATACACACAAAATATTTACAGATGAAATGATGCATATGAAATTGCAACAAATAATATAGAACCCATCTCAATTAAGATAATGGGTTGATAATTGTTGAAGCTGCTGAGGGAACATGGGAATCCATCATACCACTGAGTGCACTCTTGCATATGTTTTCAATTTTTTGTTTGTCTTAGAAACAGAGTCTCACTGCACATTACAGCTCATGTCTATAATCCCAGCACTTTGGGAGGCTGACTGAGCCCATGGGTTCAAGACCAGCCTGGGCAACTTGGGAAGACCTTGTCTCTACAATAAATCAAAAAAATTAGCTGGGTGTGGTAGTGTGCACCTATAGTTCCAGCTACTTGGAAGGCTGAGGCGAAAGGATTGCTTGAGCCCAGCAGGTCGAGGCTGCGGTGGCCAGGAGCGGCCACTGCACTCCAGTCTGGGCGACGGAGCGAGACTCCAACTCAAAAAAAAAAAAAAAAATTACAGCCACCCCCCTACATTCCCTGGATCCCTATCCTGCTTTAACCTTCTCCACAGTACTCATGACATCTCACATACCATATATTTTACTGATTTACTTTGTTCATTATCTGTCTGCCAACTAAATTGCAACCTTAGCCAAGTGTGGTGGCTCACACCTGTAATCCCAGCACTTTGGGAAGCTGAGGCAAGAGGACTGCCTGAGACCACGGGTTCGAGACCAGCCTGGGCAACTTGATGAGACCTCGTCTCTACAATTAATCAAAAAGTTAGCTGGGCGTGGTGGCACACGCCTGTATTTCCAGCTACTTGGAAGGCTGAAGTGGAAGGATAGCCTGAACCAAACAGTTTGAGGCTACGGTGACTGTGAGCATGCCACTGCACTCTAGCCTGGGTGATAGAGTGAGACTCCAACTCAAAAAACAAAAAAAATTTTATAATCTTCTTGAGTTTGTTTCTTGCTATATCCCGAGATCTGAACATTGCCTGGCACATTGCAGGTGCTGGACAGTTTACTGATGGGCTGAATGAATGAGATTAGAGAGAGGAAATGACTTATCCAGGTAACATAGCTGGTAGGTAGCAGAGCTGGCATTAGGACATAAACACACTAAACCCTAGCTTGGTCCTGACAACTATGTTGTTCTGTTCTTTCTGCTCTGGCAACCTGTCCTTCACCTGAAGTGGTGTGGACACTCACTTCTGAGTGCAGCTCTTCTCATCAGTAAATGGAGAATAATGTGGGAGGCTTCTGTCTTGTTTTGTTTTGTAGTGATGGGGCTTCACTATATTGCCCAGGCTGGTCTGGACCACCTGGGCTTAAGCAATCTTCCCACCTCAGTCTCCTGAGCAGCTGAGACTACAGGTACATGCCACCATGTCCCCTCTATGGGTTTTAGAATCAAAGAGACTTGAATTCAAATCTTGATTGCCACCTACTTTCCATGTGAACTTGAAAAAGCCAAATTACCTCTTTGAGCCTCAGTTTTCTAATCTGCAAAATGGGAATAATCATATAGGAATAATCACAACCTCATTCTGTTGTGAAAAATATGAGATCAAAAAAAGGTTATAAAATCAGAAAGGAGAAACAAAACTGTCATTTTTACAGACAATATGACTATTTACATTTTAAAATTGGAGCAATCCATGGACAATTAGAACAAACAAATAAACTAGATTTCTGGATATAAAATCAACATATAAAAAGCATCACATTCCTATAAATAAGGAATTAAACAGAAAACATCATTTTTAAGAAGACACAATTTATAACAGCAAGAAAACTGTCTGGGTTTTTTTTTGTTGTTGGCTTTTTTTTTGTTTTGAGTTGGAGTCTCATTCCATCATCCAGGTTGAAATGCAGTGGCACACTCATGGCCACCCGAGCCTCAACCTGCTGGGCTCTGGCCATCCTTCCACCTCAGCCTTCCAAGTAGCTGGAACTACAGGTGTGCACCATCCCACCTGGCTAATTTTTGATTTATTGTAGAGATGAGGTCTCACCAATTTGCCCGGGCTGGTCTCGAACCCGTGGCTCAGGCAATCCACTCACCTCAGCCTCCCAAACTGCTAGGATTACAGACTGAGCCACCAAGCCTGGCCAGAGCTTTTTTTTTTTTTATTAGCCAAAGATGTGCAAGGTCTTGATGGAGAAAATTGTAAAGATCATTGAAAAAATAAACAAGAATTAAATAAATGGGTAGATGTACCATATTCATGCATGGGACTGTTAATATCATAAAAATATCAATTCTTCCCAACTTGATCTATAAGTTCAGTGCCAGGTCCATTAAAGTCCCAAGGAGCCTTCCTACAGAGTTTTCCAAGAAATTTTGCAAGCTGACCTTAAAATTCCAAATGAAAAAAGCAAAGAGCCAAGAGAAGGCAAAAAAATGTTTGAAGAACAGGGACATATGATAGGACTTTCCTTATCATATATCAAGTCTTATCATAAAGTTACAATATTGGCCAGGGGTAGTGACTTATGCCTATCATCCCAGAAATTTGGGAGGCCGAGGCAGGAGGATTGCTTGAGGCCAGGGATTTGAGACCTGCCTGGACAACATGGTGAGACCATGTCTCTATAAAAATTTTTTAGAATTAGCTGGACATGGTGGTGTAAGCCTGTAGTCCTAGTTACTTGGAAGGCTGAGGCAGGAGAATCACCTGAACCCAGGAGTTTAAGGCTGCAGTGAGCTATGATCGTGTGCCTACACCCCCAGCCTGGACAACAGAGCAAGACCCTTTCTCTTAACAAAATAAATAAATAAAGTTATAGTATGAAGACAGAGTGGTATTAAGAAAGTGATAAGCAGGCCAGGCTCGGTGGCTCAGCCTGTAATCCCAGCACTTTGGGAGGCTGAGATGAGTGGATTGCCTGAGACTGTGGGGTCGAGACCAGCCCAGGCAACTTGGCGAGGCCTTGTCTCTACAATAAATCAAAAATTAGCTGGGCGTGGTAGCACATGCCTGTAGTTCTGGCTATTTGGAAGGCTGAGGCGGAAGGATCGCTGGAGCCCAGCAGGTCCCTGCTGGGGTGGCCGAGAGTTTGCCATGGCACTTCAGCCTGGGCAACAGAGTGAGATGCCGACTCAAAAAAAAAATAAGCCGCCGAGCTTGGTGACTCAGCCTGTAATCCCGCGCTTTGGGAGGCTGAGGTGAGTGGATTGCCTGAGCCCGCGGGTTCGAGACCCACCTGGGCAACTTGGCGAGACCTCATCTCTACAATAAATAAAAAAATTAGCTGGGCGTGGTAGTGTGTACC
>CAUYQG010042513.1:0-28775 GCA_963574415.1 Tarsius wallacei
TTTGAGTTGGAGTCTCACTCTCGCCCAGACTGGAGTGCAGTGGCCGCTCCCAGCCACCGCAGCCTCGACCTGCTGGGCTCCGGCGATCCTTCCGCCTCAGCCTTCCAAGGAGCTGGAACTACAGGCGCGCGCTACCACGCCTGGCTCATTTTTGATTTATTGTAGAGATGAGGTCTCGCCAAGTTGCCCAGGCGGGTCTCGAACCCACGGGCTCAGGCAATCCCCTCACCTCAGCCTCCCAAGGCACGGGTTACAGGCTGAGCCACCGAGCCTGGCTCTGCTGTTATTTTAAACCAGCCATAAATCATTTTTGCCACCAAATGCATCATCATCATCTATTGACGTTATCAATGTTTGACTAGGAAAAAAAAAGGGTACAAGTATGGAAGAAAAAAAGGAGGGGGAATGTATCTCACTATCCCACTTTTGTTGAAGCTGGTCTTCAAACCATGCTGGCGGTAGACTTGTAGGTGGAATGGAGCTCTGGAACCTATTTGCAGAATGAATGCGGATAAGCTGTCTTGAGACTCGGGCTTCTTGGGATAAGGTTACCTGTGACCCAAAGTGGCAGTGAGGCCAGATGAGTTGAGGGCATGTGCCCCTCACCCTTTTTTTGGCTGGGCTGAGATACTCCCTGGCACCCTCGCCCCAGCAGGGAAGGATCCCAGTCCTCTGGCTGAGGCTGGGAGGTAAACCTCAGTGAAATTCAAGGTCATTAGGTCCTAAGTAAGAAGGGTGTACTGAAGCCAGACCTCACAGGAAGAAACACCAGCCTCCCCCGCCCAAAACGAAAGATACAGGAGTCACAGGCCAAACACCAATCAAGGATCAGAAAAGCCTGCCTTGCGGCTTATTTGCTTGAAGTGAGGGCTGTGGCGAGGGCTGAAATATTTGGTGTCAAGAAATGCAACCTATTCTAGAAGATGCTTGGGTAAGAAGCCACTTGGGGATGCTTGGTGATTACTAGAAGAAACAGGTACGGAAGGAAGACCTGTTCCATGGAGGCGTCAAAGAGAAACCGTTTGCTTGGGTATTGAACTCAAAAAAAAAAAAAAAAAAAAAAATCCAGAATCCAGGGCCAGAGAAACTAGGGAGGATTCCCCTACCCAAAACAGTCTCAAATCTGGGCTGCCCGATTTTACAATGTCATGACATGGTCACTCACAGTTACTGCCTGCCACCATGAGGTGATACACCAAGCCACCCAGAGGTTATATTGCACAAAGCCCCAGCACTCACTCATTTAAATGTTAAAGGTCTCCAGTAAAGCTCTCATTTCTTTATTCCAGCTCCTAGTCTTCACCAAGATGAAGACTTCATAAAGGCAGCAGAAAGGATTCACAGAGTTAAAAGCACGTTCTTCCACAGTCTTTCAAAATGAAAATTCTCCCCAACCCAGTTCAACATGCTTTCGATTCTTTTAAGGCCGACTTAAACACTACGTTAATAGAGACAGACCAAGTTTTACAATATGCTAGCAAATGAATAGCAATCATAGTTAGGCGGGAACTGCCAAAATTCTCCGAGTGAGTCCCTGGAGTCCTCACAACGTACCTCTCTTTTTCACCAGCCACATGTGAAACATATTTTACACGGCTAAACACGGGGGTGCAGACTTGAAGCTTGAGAAGTTGAGGTGATCCCATGTAAGTGGCAAAGCCTCTCTGCAGCCCAGAGAGCAGCATGGGTGCCCAAGGTCCCACCACGTGCCTGAGCCTGGGATCCTGAAAGATGCCACGCATTCCTTCACCACAGTCAATGGGTTCTCTCTAGGAGGCTGCGTGTGACCAGCGGGTCATGAGGAAGACGTGACATTCAGCCCAGCTCTTAGCAACACCGAGCATGAACAAGCACAGGTGAGGATCCGGGCGGTGTGGGCCATCACATCAGCACACCTGCAGATTGGGCGCCTGTCAACGGTACCTTGACCATGCCGGCCCAGCCATGACACCTGTCCAGGAAACCCTGTGACTTTTCATCTGGACACAAAAGAAGCCACGTTCCATGGGTGATATATGCCAACTATGTCCAACAGATGCCTTTCTTAGGAAGATGGCGGGGGACAAGCTCCTAAATAGATGATTAGGTACCAAGATCTGTTTTTAAAACTGCACCTGAAGAACCAGTTAAAAACCAGGTGTAAACCAAGCGTGGGGGCACACGCCCAGAGTCCCAGCTAGTTGGGAGGCCAAAGTAGGAGGATTGCTTGAGAGGCTAGGGGCTGAGGCTGCGGTTTGCTACAACTGCACCTGTGAACAGCCACTGCATTCCAGCCTGGGCCACACAGCGAGACCCCATCTCAAATTAAAAAGTAAAAATAAAAACAAGCAATCCTGATATAACAAATTCTGAGTGAGTCAGGGATCAGTGGGCGAAAAACCCTGCCCCAGCCTTTGTTTAAATGGCAATCGTTTTACTACAATTAATAATAAAATTATTTAAGCTGCACTTTAAGGAAGGAAATCAGGCTGGGAAATGACTTCATAAGAGCAGTTTTCAAAATGACTGTTATGGACAGAATGCCTACATGCCTCAACATTCAGCTCTTGAATATTCTAATTCCCAAAGTGATGGCGTTTGGACATGGGGCCCCTTAGACGGTGATTCATGAGGCGCCAACACCATGAAAAAAGATTTGTACTTAGTACTAGCACCCAGTATCTAGCACCTGATCTCTCTGCCTCTTGTGAGGACAGTCCAGAAGTCTACAAGGCAGGAAACAGGTCCTCACCAGATATTGGATCTGCTAGATTCTTGATTTTAAACTCCCCAGGCTCCAGAACTGTCAGAAACAAGCGTTTGTTGTTTATTTATTTATTTGCGTTGGAGTCTCACTCCGTCACCCAGGCTGGAGTGCAGTGACACACTCATGGCCACCCCAGCGTCGACCTACTTGGGCTCCGGGGATCCTTCCGCCTCAGCCTTCCACGTAGCCGGAACTACATGGCAGCCACGCGACCACGCCTGGCTCATTTTTTATTTATTGTAGAGACGAGGTCTCGCCAAGTTGCCCGGGCTGGTCTCGAACTCGCGGGCTCAGGCAATTCACTCGCCTTGGCCTCCCAAAGTGCTGGGATTACAGACCAAGCCACCAAGCCAGGCCGTGATTGTTGTTTAAATCACCCAGTGAGTCTATGGTATTTTTTATTACAGCAGCCCAAACTGACTAAGACAATGGCCAGAGTGACTATGATTGCTTCTTGATTATTTATTCAGTAGGTTTTGCGAATTTAGATTTTGTTGTTTTTCTCTTTGGGGCAATGGGGTGTAAAACACATAGTTCAGATATCAAGTGGCCTAAAAGGTGTATGGAAAGTCCCCATCCTATGCCCTGAAGATTCACTCTGGTTCCACCATCAAACAAAAAGAGGGAACTCAACTTTCCTCCTAGCAGCCCAGCCCTAGGGTGCAAGGTCACATCCTGGTCACAGGCCCTCAATCTGTTTCCAGGGCCCCACCCTCAACCCTCAACTGCTAGGGCTGATGCAATACAGTTTACACAGACAACACACAGGCAACCCGAGGGAGGTGAACTCAGCCTTCTCCAACGCCTTGAGGCCAGGTATGCTTCAGAATTCAGAAGTGTTTGAATTTTAAGGAGATAACACATTGCTGACTCCACCTGTTATAGTGTACCCCGAGAACAACCATTAAAATTTCTATACCAGAACAGATGAACATAATGACCCAAATGGATTCGTGAAGATTATTTTAAAAGTCTACTCTTAACAATTTAGAGTGGGTCGAATTCTGCTGCTGCCAGAGTATTTCAGAATTTGGGGAGGAGGCTAAAAAATGGTGGACCTGCGATTTTATTCTTTCCGTCTGACTGCTACCAAAAAGTGCTTAGGGGCTTTAAAATAGCTCAAAAAATTAAAAGTAAAGCCCCCGTAAGCGACACAGTAACATCCAAGAAATGTACACGGCAAGTCTGCGAGTGCATGGAATCAGAAGTTATCCCACAAGGGTGAAGGCTGTCTTGCCTAAGGAGGTGAGCAAATTTACACACAAGCTTGTCCTGGGCCAAAAGGTTGAGTAAGTCCTCCTGCTTTGGTTTAGGGTTGTGAGCACATGGAAATACATTTCCTGGTGCTAAAGGCAAGATTCCAGGGTTCTAGATTATTTTCACTTGCTACACACTGTCATCAAAGACGGGTGACCTGAGCAGAAGGAATTCGTGATTTTCCTAATCGGTGGTTTTAGTTGTGTCACAGAGAAAATTAAGTGTGCGTCTTTGCATTATAAAGACAAGGAGACACTTCTGTGTTTAGAATTTTCACACCTTTTAAGAGCACTTGTCTGCCTTCCAAACACGCCTTAAATAGAGAATATCTGTTTTAGTAATAAAGTGCTATTTATTAACAAAGGGAAAACAAAGCAAAAGGGATAAAAACAAACAAGGAAACTCTTACTCGAAGAGGTGTAAAAGAACACCTTTCATTCCTGCGCGCTTTGAGGAATCATGGGAGGGAATATTATGATTCTTCCTTTTCCAGTGTTCTAACTCTTCCAGTGTTCTAACATGCACATGAAAACTCTGATCTGCAGCTGAGGAGTCTGGCTGGACAGAATAAAAGCATTAGTGTTCTCAAATACTATGGAGGCAGGAGTTCCACTCTGACCAGAAAACTCAACAATCTGTTACATCCTGAGTACGAGAAATGATTCCAAAATGTTTATATCTGAGTGAGCAAAAGTGAAGGCCACACAGAGGAATTACAGAGAATGCCAGGAAGTTCTCATGAAATGCCCGCAGAGGGTACCGGGTCACGGTCAGGAAGGCCGTGCGGGTATCCAGTCCCATTACCAGGAGTGATCTCTGTGACAACTGCATGCACACAGAACGCATTTGCTATGGTCCAGGGCAGCATACAAGCACAGATAAGGCTAGGGGTGGCAGCGCAGGTTTGTAAACCTAGCGCTTTGGGAGGCCGAGGCAGGAGAATCGCTTGAGCTCAGGAGTTCGAGACTAGCCTAGGCAACATAGTGAGACACTGTCTGTACCAAAAAAAAAAAAAAAAAAAAAAAAAATTAGCCAGATGTAGTGGTGCATGCCTGTAGTCTCAGCTACTTAGGAAGCTAAAGCAGAAGGATGGCCTGAGCCCAGGAGGTTGAGGCTGCGGTGAGCTGTGATCATGCTGCCTGGGTGAACAGAGTGAGACCCTGACTCAAAAACAAACAAACGAACGAACCACACAAACACACACACACACACACACACACACACACACACACACACAGAGATAACTGAGGGCCACTAAGGGTTTCATACCTGAGAATGAATAAAGGCAGGAGCCACAAAGCCACGCATCCTGGAGAGAACTATCTGGAAATTATGGAATAAGCTAAACGCATGCAAAACTTATTAATAAATGTATTAGACTATTTATTAAATTATTCATTGTAATCATGTAACATATAGGTCACACAGTACATAATCATGTTACTAATTAGATTCATGATTAAACTTATTAGACTATGTCAGTGTATGGAATGGGAGAAGAGAATCTTTTTAAGGCAACTTTTAAGTATTTAAAAGTATCACAGCTCACCGCAGCCTCAACCTCCTGGGCTCAGGCCATCCTTCTGCTTTAGCTTCCTAAGTAGCTGAGACTACAGGCATGCACCACTACATCTGGCTAATTTTTTTTTTTTTTAAGACCTTGCACTAACACATGCGTGACACTGGCATTTAGGTGTCTCACAGAGGCAAATAGAGGACTAGTTGGCTACCTAGCAAACACACTGCAAAGATGAGACCCCAAGTTTTTTCTTTTTTTCTTTTTTTTTTTTGAGTTGGAGTCTCACTCTGTTGCCCAGACTAGAGTGCAGTGGCTGCTCCCGGCCACCGCAGCCTCGACCTGCTGGGCTCCGGCGATCCTTCCGCCTCAGCCTTCCGAGTAGCTGGAACTACAGGCACGCGTCACCATGCCCGGCTGATTTTTTTATTTATTGTAGAGATGAGGTCTCACCAAGTTGCCCAGGTGGGTCGCAAACCAATGGGCTCAGGCATTCCACTCACCTCGGCCTCCCAAGGCGCAGGATTCCAGGCTGAGCCACCAAGCCCGGCTGACCTCAAGTTTTTAAGGTCTGCAGGTTCGATTTTTAACATGGCTCCCTTTGCATTTTTTGCCCCAGAGAGGCCTGGCAAGTCAGGACTGCCTTTGCGGTGCGCCCTCCGTCCTTAGGAGGGCACAATCGCCTTTCTGAGATCCCAGCCTGCTCATCTGGACCCTGTGTGGTCCGGAATGCACGTCAAGAGCCCGCTCTCCGTCTCTGCTGGCTTTCAAGTCTCTGCTGGCTTTCAAGACCGACGGAAACCGCCCATGGGGGGCCGACCTTTTCCTGTCCAGCCCTTTCTGGGAGCAGGGCCAGCCCAGGGGAGGCCGGGCGGCCAGCAATGGGGCCCTCTGGGCAGCAGAGGGCACTGCATGCCCTGCAAGGCCTTCCTCCAGAGGCTGCAGCGGCTAGACTGCTTGGCCTTGACCCGCCCTCCCCATATCACTCCCAACTCGGGTTGCCACGAGCACCTGGAGCGAATCAGTAAGACCGGCTGGCCCAGAAGGGAAGGCCCGAGCCAGTGGATGAGACGCGGCGTTTCCCTCCACTTCAGGATGCAAGAGACAGAAGGTCTCGCCCAGCAGCAGATGCTTCGTTTTCAGGAACACGATCAGCCCGGGGAAGGGAAAAGCAGTGCCAGACCCTCCCTGGTGTCTGCCTCCGGAGACACTGGGAGGGGCGGGGAGGGGGCAGGATGACTTGAGGTTCTGGCCAAGGAGGCTCCCTGCCCAGGGCTTGGAGTCCCCGACATACAGGGAGCCAGGAGCCACCCCGAAGGGTGATTTTCCGTGATGCCTGTTGATCTATCAACAAGTCACAGTGACGGTAAAATGGAAACAACTTGGCAGAGACAGAATGTACAGAGAGAGGAAAAGCGGCCAGGGAGGAATGGGGCTGTGCTGCTGTGAAGGCCCATCAGGGTTTCCATGACAAAAAGGACAGCTTCTGGGGCACCACACACACACACACACACCTGACGGACTGAGTGGGCGATGGCTCAACTGGCCTTAACACCTGGGATCCGTGTGTTGTGAGGCAGGGATGACATCACAATATACCACTCCCCCTCTATCGCCCTGCAAACGCTTATTCACAAAGGGAAGTGGGGAAGGAGGGATTTTGCCACCTTATTCAGGAATTGATTCCGGACAGAAGGTGTGTGCGTGTGTGAATGCATGTGCGTGTCACACACATACACACAATCTTTTTAATCACCAAATTCTTAGAAGCCAATTCTGGACAGAACGTGCCTCCATGGGTGTGCGTGTGTGAATGCATGTGCGTGTCACACACACACACACACACACAATCTTTTCAATCACCAAATTCTTAGAAGCCAACCTGATCGATGAAGTCATCAGCTCCCTTCTCCATACTGGCAGGGCAACCAAATAAGCCAGCCTGAAGAGGGCAGGGAGGGTCTGGTGTGGATCACAGAAGCTAAACAGGGGACACACATGTCCTGTCCAGTCCCCACCCCTTCACAGGACAACCACTCCTTCTTGCTATCATTTCAAAGCCACGGTTGCCACAGCAACAGGATACCACAGGGTGACACAGCTTGTGCTTGGCCTTGCTTGGCAGAAGATGGCTCTGGAAAGATCTCCCCCACGGGGAGGTCCTGGGGCGTGATCGATTCTGCCTCCTCCGTGCAGCCTCCAGGATGTAACCCTCTCCCTTCCTCTACGGCTTTGACACAACGAGCACTTGACCAGCTTGCTGCAAAAAACACATTCCATGGGACTTGCTGTCATCTCTTGGATGAGGTGCCTGTGTGCAGCCCACTTTGGCGTGGACAACGGGCCAGGCATGTGGGCTACGTGGTGGCCAAGGGGACATAGGAAGAGACTGACAGGTATGGTCTAAGCTGGCAGGAGGGGGTGGCTCAAGCTGGACTGGCACAGATACGTTATCAAGGCGAATGCTGGCTGGGGCTCTTTGTCGGTTTTCAGAAAACAAGTGTCTGGAGAGATTATCTCAAAAACAAACAGCAGGAAAGGCTCATTCCAAAGGAGTCCACCTGCTTGAAGCAGTGGGGTCCCAGGCTCCTAAGTTCAGTGACAGCCAGGTTAGTGGCTCCTAAGTACAGTGGCTAGCCGTGGACCAAACCCCATTGAGACTCTTGAGCGGACCTGCTGTAACCCTTCCGCCCAGCCTGCAATGACCAGGCCAGTGGGGCCACTGCCTGTTGAAGGGCTCAGCTCGCCACTTGGAGGGGCCAACCCTTCAGGGCGCCAGTGGCATGTGGTGGGACAGAAGTGTTCCAGGCGCCTGTGGCAGCCCAGCCTGCATTTCCAAGGTGTCACTTGCGCAAAACTCAGCCGCCAGAAGCGCCGACTCAGACCTCGGGCGCGGGAAGAGATGCTAGCTTGGGAGGACAGATATTCTGTGCCTGGGTTCTAACAAATAACCAAATTCCACGAGCATATTTCTCTCTTACCAAAAGCCACTCTGCAGTGTCAGGGGGTGCCGGTGACCCACACGGCACCTAGTCTGCTGCAAATTTCACGGAGACGGTAGGAGAACATCCGACATCCCTAACTCCAGAAAGTCTTTCGATGGAAAGGCAGCACCGCTTCCTAGACCTTATCTTTTCCATCTGAGTCATAAAAGGAAAATTCTTCATCGTACATGGAGCTATTTAACAACATGGAAAAAAAAGCTTGCAGCTATTTATTTTGCTTAACACGGTTTTCATGTGGAGGACGGGAGTGTCGCGGAAACCCAGGGGGAGGAAGGCTTTGTTTGTATCCATGACTGCAACCAAAGGGAGGCAGGGCGACTGCGGAGTCTCAGGGGGGAGGAGGAGGAATGTGTGACACTCCTGTGTCACCCAAATTCATACCTGCTGATCAAATGCAGGGGGTGGGGAGGGGGGCACGTCTCAAAACAGCTCCTTTTGTTTCTCTGTTGGAGGACATTCTTAAAAGTTAGACAGTGGTCTTGAATGATTTCACCTGTTTTGTGGTGGGTTCCAGACTTAGCCTCCAACTCTGATGGGTACACAATCCCCTGGTTAATATTCATCACAGCCCAGAATGTTCTGGGCTATGGCTAAAACGCCCGTTGGTGGAGAGAGCTTGCTGGAGGAGCAGACGAGGCTCCCGGTGAGAATCTTCAAGACCTAACACCTCATCGTGATGAACTGGCTTCCTCGTGAGCCTCCCACCCAAGTCCTCGAGGGAAACAGCGGGAAGACGAGGGTGGACAGGGTGCACCCACAGCTTGACTTGGACCGAAGCAGATCAAGACTCGAACAACCCTGCTGCAGCCCTTCTGCCCAGCCTGACGAGACCACGCGTACAACCACCCGAGTGGACAACCACAACTCATTGTGGGCTAATGACAAAGGTTCCTGATTCTACATAAATCCCAGTAAAGACATCTTGACAAGATGCTGGTCATTTGAAAATCTGCTGTGAGCTAACTTATGGGGATGTCACACACGCCGGAACCCATGCCAGACAAATAATAAACAGGGGACAGAGGACCCGAGGACTCAGGAGGCCAAGTTCATGTCCTCAGACCAGACACCACGTGAAAATGGTTAAGAGAAGACACTCTAGGGAAAGGCAGGTCCCTGGACACCCACTCCCTACGCCTGGACATCTATGGTCTCGCCAACGTTAAGGGCTTAAACTACTCCCCAAGTGCCTGGGAAATTTTTAAAGGAAACATTTCCGACTGTGAAAGCATTCTCTCTCTGGTGCGTTCTCGAACTTTTCTCTCAGATGCAGTTACGGATACACATGACACAGCATGTGGCCGCTGACCCCACAAGCACTTATTTCTTCAAAATGCAAAACTTCCCGAAATAACTCAAGCATGAATCAATGATGTCACTACAGCCACGGCTGAACCTTAATGAGAGGTCGGGGTGGGCAAAGAAGCCCACCGAAAGGACCTCTCTCTGTGCTTCGAGCTGCAGCAGGCAGCAGGAGGGCCCAGCAGTGGGTCTTTTCAGGCCAGCCTCCCACACATCTGGAGGCTGTAGCCGCTTCGTGGTGACCCCCAACATGGCAGTGCCAAGGCTGGCTCTGTGCCCGCTAAGGGGCCTCTTCCCAGTGGCTGCCCTGGGCAGGGCCCACAGAGATGGGTGGCTCCTGGGCTGCAGCCTGGCCTTTGGGAAATCAGGCTCAGTCTCAAAGGAGAGGCAGGAGCCAAGAAGGGGTGAGGCAGAGGGGTTTTGAAAGGACTGAGGGTAGACCCTCTGGGCTTCAGGGACAGCCCCGCCGACGGGTGGCAGAACATCTCAAAGGCTCTCCTGGGGTCGGGGAGGGGAGATCTCAGGCTACCACTCGACCCTTCCCGTGACCTTTCTTGCCCTAGGCCAGCACTGAGCCAGAAGTTGGAGAGGAGAGAAGCACCACACACTTCCAGGGGGCAGGGCACCGGCCAGAGCAACGTGAGAAACAGCAGCCCAGCAGAGGATGCAATTCTGCACAGGGGCCCTCGCTAAGGTTGCATGGACAGGATGCCAGTGACTGCTCCAGCTCCCACGAGAGTTTCTAGGACTCTGAAGCCTAGGAGTTCATCAGTTCTCCACAGCAACCCAATGGTGACAGAGGCATGCCCACGGAAGGTGTGCCCGCGGAACAGCAGACAGGGCCCCTGAGCTGCTGGGGAACCACAGAGGATTCTCGGAGCCACTATCCTTCCCAAGAAGCCCACTGAGAACTTTCAGAGCTGACCATGGCCCTCTCCCTGCCTGGGGGAGATCCAGAAAAAAAAATCATTGTCATGGCCCCCGGGGACCCCTAGCTGCTGGTTTTCATGACTCTGTGGTCTTCACTTCTAACAAACAGAACTGGCAGGTGATGAGATGGTTCTTCTGACATTAGGCTGAAAGAGACAGGGCTTCCATCATGGGCATGCTCCCTCCCTCACTCCCTCTAACAGAAGCCAGCTGCCCTGTTGTGAGCTGCCCTAAGGATAGGTTCACACTGTAACAGGAAACTGAGACCCCCTTGGTCCAACAGCCTATGAGAAACTGAATCCCCCGGCTGAGCTTTCAGATGAGACCGCAACCCTGCTAACCATCCTGTCTGCAAAGTCATGAGGGACTCTAGCCAGAGGCACCCAGCTAAGCTGTGCAGATTCCTGACCCACAGAAACTGTGATATAATAAAGTTTTGTTGTTTCAAGCCGCTAAGTTTTGAGGCAATTTGTCACACAGCAATAGATAACGAATCTAACTCTTTATACAACCTATCAAATTTACTACGGTCACTGATAGAGTACAGTTCAACGGGAAAGATAAAAACAGTAATACATTTGTAATGCATGGCATCAAGTTTATATTACCTACAGGACCGAGAATGCTAACAAAAACCAACCCAAACGCTATAAATCCTCAGCAGCCCACGCCGATGTGAGGTCTGTGATATATCCACTTCTGTAAACTCTGGGGGCAAATACTATTCTCCTCACATCAGCAACATCCACGGGCTTAAAGAATGGAAAGTCTGCTGTTATTTCCACTTACCCCAGACGCTTAAAATAAATTCCAGGACCATGCTCGACATGCACAGAGTTAACTAAGGCACCCTGGGGTCTCTGCTCTGACTCATGCATACCCATAAATCTGGGGAACATTAAAAAGATCTATCGGAGCCTGGGCCCCATATTAAGAATGCAGCCTTCTAGACCCGCCTTCTGAATGGCAATTCACCGAGTAAACAGACCCTCTCGCTTTCTCACTCTTAGAAGTGGTCCTTGAACTGCAGCTACGATCAAGTCTGAGCTTTCAGAAGAATTCGAGCAAAGAGGATGCAGGGGAACACCCAGGGCAGTCTGCGAATAGTCTCAGAGCACAGACACAACCATTCCCGAGACACAAACGATGTGAGCCAAAAGCCCCATCTGGAATCCCAGGAGTACAAAGGCCACGGAGCGCAGCTGAGGGCATGTGCACAAAGCCATACGTGTGTGCACGCATCATGCCATCGTGGCCCATGACAGTTTGTGAGAACCATGGCATTTCTGGAGCCCTCTGAGGTTCTAGGAGTCACCAACTCCAAATTTCACAAAGAAACTGACGCCCAATAAAGTCCTCATCCCTAGGCCTCCATGTGCACCCCAGTTATCCCAGAAGTAGCTCTGCAGAAGCACACGGAACCAGACTGGGCCACACCAGCAGGTTCTGAAGGTGACAGCTACGTCCCATGCAGCCATGGCCCACAATCCCCAAACCACACTCAAAGGCAGAGTTGTCCAGGCAAAAATGAGAGAGAAAACACCCACATAAGCAAAAAGATGCAAATAAAGAAAAACTGGTTTGTAGAGGCATTGAAAAGAACACTTAAAGCAGGCCAGATAGACACATACCCCACCATCCGCTGGGGGTCCCTCTGAGGAGGAAGACTGGGGGGGAAGTGGCAGGCTCTGAAGGGGGTGGAATGCTTTTTACATGCACGCATTACTTTAAAAGCAACTAACACAGAGTGCTTCACGTGTGAGAACTATTCTGAGAAAATGCGAGTGTCAACTAATCCAACACACACACACACACACACACACACACACACACACACACACACGCAGCCCGCAAATATCTTCTGCTGGGCTGGCTCCGATAAGGCATGCACCCACCGGAGAACACACCCAGCACAAAAGCCTCGCTCAGCTATTGCACCCTCTGTGGAAAAGACTTCAGGTGAGCCCCTAAAAGCTCAGGTGCCCCTAGGATGGAGGCACCATCTACCTCCTCTGCCCCTGGCTCTTTCAGAAGGGGCAGTTGTGGGTTCTAAGGTGCCCGGAAGGCACACATTCTGTTAGATAACATCACAGCCAGAGAGGTGCCATGAGAGGTGTGGCCTGAGGTCAGGGACATCTGCTCAAAACTCAGCCCCTCTGGTAATCTGCTAGCCTCACACCTATTTCCTGGAAAGGTTAAAACATCAGCACTGTCTTCCTATCTGGAAATGGCTCCCAGTTGGTGTCTGTGGCCCCATCATTTGAGGAGCGTGATCAGAGCATGCAGTCACATGCAGAGCTCTGGAAGGTTCTCTCTCACAGTGACTGCTGAGCCCTTCACTGCGTTCTTTGTTTGTGAGTCTCCATTATACCTTTCCGTGGAAGACACAAGTGTCCCTCTGTCCCCGGAGCACAGGGACCGTTCCAGACACGAACCCGCGTGGCTCTGTGCCATCTGGGTCAGCCTCCGCTCTCCACGCCAGGGCAGGGACAGGAGTGGGACCGCAGAAGCAGAAGGCAGGGCAACCTGATGCTCAGAGAGGCACTCAGGAAGGGTTAAACGGATTTTTAGAAACCAAACTTCACGAAAATGGCTTCAACACGATTTGATGAGGTCAGCGAGTAGAGAAGCCTAATGACACTTGTAAGAAAAAACATCTGTCGGTGTCAAAAGGTCGGCAGGAAGTGAGTGGGATTTACGTGGCCTGGATTGGCCAGGCCAATACTCCTCGAAAGAGAGACACACATGGCTTAACTCAGCCCTAGAGGAACAACAAAAACCCCTTTCAATTGTCCTCTGACCAGCCCCCACCTTCCCTAAACAAGAGGCCAAACTCTGAGCTATGAAATCTGTCCAGGACCCCGACTGGCAATTAGCTCTTTGTTCATTCACTTGTTCGGCCACTGAGGCTCCCACATTCCCTGAACGAGCAGTCTTTGGGGAAGGGCATTTTTGCTGTGTGTGCATAGCCTCTCTCCGGGCCACGGGACCTCCAGCTTTATTTTCTCGCTGGGACACCACTTGGGTCACTGGAACAGCAAATGTTTCAATAAATCCATCATCTCAGAAACCAAAACAAGAGGTTTCTTTGGAAAAACAGGAAGTCCTGGTACAGAATCCCGCTTAAAATAGGGCCTGTTTCATTTGTTGACAAAACTCCAGACTCAGAAGCCTCTCGGTGTTTTGTCTTTAGATCCAACTTACCTTCTTAATGCTCCTTCAGTAAACCATCCCGCTGCCTCGGGTGACAGACTGGCCTGGTCTTTGTTACACTCTGCTGCAGGTCACAGGTCCGGGTCCTGGCCGGCCTACTTCCTGTCCATAACCCGAGGGAGATCTCATGGGAAGCCAGGCCCAGCGCCCCCGCGGGGAATCAGGTCTGGTGCTTTCTTTCCATAAACTGAGGGCCATTTCTGCCTTCTCATCTGCATTATTTAAAACGTGGGGGCCTTTTGGAAGTTGTGTTCTGTCTGTACTTAATGGACTGTTACAGAGTTTTCCAGAAGCCCTGACTGCTTGGAAGAAACACTTGGGCTGTCACCTGAACTTAACCGCTGTGCAGTGGGCAAATCGGGGGAAACTAATCTCATCCAGGAATCCGTAGAGTCCATTCTTCCCCAAGGTGCCCGCTTCAAAGGATACAGGCACAAGAAAATGTCCAAAGAAATACTAAAGTTCCTCAAGGGGCAAATCCGTGCACACAGTGTCCTTCTAAGATGCCTCCCGTGTGCCGCCCCTCAAGCTGGCTCCTGCCCGTTCTAACTTTTCAGTTTTTTCCCACTAAATTCTGCCTTTTCCTTACTAACCACTAAGGGTCCGGAGGATGGTGTTGAAATGTAAAGCCAGAGAATGCAGAGAGAAGACCAGAGAGTCAAACCTGCCAGATTCTTAATGGGGAGACTTCACTACCCCTGGGCAAATTCCCAAGGTCAGATTGCCTCCAATGACCTTCAGGCGGTTTCTTTGTCACCAGGAAAGGCAGAAAGTTTCTGCATATTAAGAGTTGGTGCAGGCTCCTTCTGGAATACTGCGACAAACAATTTGTGTCTCCTATGCAGGCGCTTACCCAAAAGGTAGGACAGGAAGTGCTGAAGTAAAAAAGAAAGTACAAGCAATGCTTGTATTGTTTCAGGATGCTGACAGGTTTTATTGGGATACAGAGGAGAAAATGTAGCTGCATGAAGAGTACAATCCCTGTAATTTCCTTTACGAAATGTGATTTTCGGCCAGGCTCGGGGGCTCAGCGTGTAATCCCAGCACTTTCGGAGGCCGAGGCGAGTGGACTGCCTGAGACCATGGATTCAAGACCCACCTGGGCAACTTGGCAAGACCCCGTCTCTACAATAAATCAAAAATTGGCCGGGCGTGGTAGCACGCACCTGTGGTTCCTGCTACTTGAAAGGCTGAGGCGGAAGGATCGCCGGAGCCCAGCAGGTCGAGGCTGCGGTAGCCAGGAGCGTGCCACTGCACTCCAGGCTGGGTGACAGAGTGAGACTCAACTCAAAAAAAAAAAAGAGAAATGCGACTTTAAAGTTCACTTTCCGGAATGTGGACAACTGCAAGGAGAGGGGGGCCCGTAAGACGTATGACTTCCAAAAGTGACATGATTTAGATGATATTTAGCCTGGACCCAAGACCTGCCACTACCGTCCTGATCCACCCTGACCTGGGCCCATGCAAAGGGACACAGCCTGCTCTAGTCACCCGGCCGCGTTAAGGTTTTTATTCTACAGTGTGGACTGAGCCACATTCCAGAGGCGCCAGCGCTGATGCAGAGGGCAGCTCGGTGCATGGCCTTCCTGCCCGACTTCCTGCTCTGCCTGACTCCTGCTCAGGAGGGGCCTCCAAGAGTCAAAGAATGTGCCAGCCAGCCTTTGTCTGGGTTCATTGGGAGTCAGGAAGTGGTGTGTTTGGGAATGTGCCTTGGGTCTGGCTTTGCTGAGCTTCTGGGGAGACACTTAGGATGATATGAGGTCCAGGACAGAACAGGCCCACCGCGGGACCTCACGGGTGAGCCGTGAGTCCACACAGCCCTGGGCATGTCCTGCTGCCTGTCTCAGGAGTCATCCCACCAGGGGTCAAAGGCTCCTCCACGTATGTAAGTGAAGCGGTCACGGGGCAGGCCGATTCAACCACCTATTCGAGTCGTTCTTTTGAAGAGTGAACAATATAGAGAACTGGAACATATGTGACCACGCAGCTGATCCACACAAGCATTCCCCACAGCCATTTATTTTAAGGATCGTGTGCTATTTTTATACTCCACAGAAGCACTGCCAAGGGAATCCACAGAGGAAAACAAAGGAGTCGCGGCCGCGCCGGGGACTCTGGCTTTGCACTCCACAAAACAAGCCATCACAGCACACTACTGGCTACCTTGTCTCAGAGACAAGTGTCATAAAGTAAGTCACTTGACATTATTTGAGCTCAATTATTTTTTTTAAGTCACAGATGGCTTGTAAACAGAAATGCAATTTTTCTGAACTACCGGCCGTGATACTCCAAGGCCCCTTGCCTGTGTGTGCGTGTGTGTGTGTGTGTGTGTGTGCGCGCGTGTGTGTGTGGGGGTGGGGGTGTGTGTCACAGTTACCTGTAACACTGGTTCTGAGCAAGTGACCAACTTGAAATTCTGCTGTGGGAGAGTGGCGATGCTTATCTCCAGCAGAGAAAGTTCTGGGGCTTCAATCTCTGCATGCAGTTACGTGCAGGGCAGTCAGGCGGAAGAGGGATGGAGTGTATTCTGCGTGGGCAGAGCCATGACCAAGAAGAGAGAGGAAGCCAAGAGGACAGAGAGAGGAAGCCAAGAGGATTTTCCAAGAGGAAAGCTTTCAGATGGATAAGGAAGTTTCTCACAGTCAAGGAAAGGCTGACCCCTGGATAAGAACCAAATAGGTGGGCTTCCCCGGAGATGCTGGCGCCCCCATCTAGAGGACAGGACACCTAGACCAGGTCGGTGACCCACAGTTGTAGACCCTCTGGACCTATGGAGGATGGGTAGGCTGAGATACAAAGGGGGCCAGGGGCAGTAGGGGGGGGAGCGTGCAGTGTGACACCTGCAGATGGTTTTCCCTGTCCTGGAACGTTCTGGCCAGCGCCGGGGATGCACAGCCAGCCCCTGCCAGATCCCAGTTCCCTGTGGCCCACGTAAACGCTGGGTTCCTGCGGAGGGAAACAGCCCTGGTATGTACCATTTTGTTTGCACTCAAAACATCCTTCCTGGGACCATCCCAACAAGCTGAGCACACTATTTTCAACTAAGGCCCTGGCATTGTCGAGGAATGTTTTCAGGGCTAAGCAAATTGCTAAAGCAAACATTTTATTTTCGTCTGCTGGGGACGGCCAAGCGCTGTAAAAATACTTCCTGATAGGACTTCCAGTGGAACTGCCCCCTCTGGTGGAGCCGTTGGCACCAGACACTCCGGTTCAGGAAGAAGGCTCTTACTCTGGGCACAGGGTGTGTGGCATCCCTGCTTCCCTTCAGGGTGGCTCCTTCTGGAGCATCCTGGCCCATACCGTCAACAGCCAGGGGAGAAGATCAAAGCAGACTATGGGAACAGAGGGGAACAGACCCTGCAAATCAAGGAACGGGGGGCTCTCTTGCCTCTCCTCTTCCCTGCCTCAAGGTACAACCAAGAGGGGGTTGAAAGCAAATCCCACAAATCCCAGTCCCAGGCATGGCCTGGGACTCAGCCACCAGGTGATATGGGTACAGGAGACGATAACGGGGTCCGTGGCAGCAAGGAGCATGGTCTCCATGTCCCCAAGCCAGAGGCAATCAGAAGCTGGTACAGCAGGTGCAATGGTGTCTGGAACCCCACGAGCTGGCTGGCACACTGAGTGCCTACATGCACGTCGGCAAGGCACCACCACCTCTGGGCACCATGAATACAGCACCCCACTGGGAGCAGCAGTTGTGGCAGTAAGCACACGCCCACCTGAGCTCATCCTGGGTGTCATTCTCAGCACTGCAAGCACTGCACAGGCATTCATATGTTCTTCCCAACAGTCTTAGGGAATAGGTCACCATCCTCATCTAAAATGACAAAACAGGTCCAGAGCAGAAAAACTTGCTCAAGGAGAGAGAGCTGGGTGAGGGTGAGACTTGATGCCAGGCAATGTGCTTCCTGCGAGAGACCTACACACACACACACACACACGTGCGCGCGCACATTTCACTTCCCTGCCTTTTTTTTTTTTTTTTTAAAGTCAAGGCTTTCACTGTTGCCTAGGTTGAAGTGCAGTGGCATGATCACAGCTCAGGTGATCCTCCCGCCTTAACTTCCCGAGTAGCTGAGGCTACAACTGCTACAGAATGTCACCATACCCAGCTGATTTTTTAAAATTTTTTGTAGAGGCGAGGTCTTGCTATTTTGCCTAGGCTGGTCTTGGACTCCTGTGCTCAAGCAGTTCTGCCCTGGCCTCCCAAAATGCTGGGATTATAGGTGTGAGTCACCACACCGGGCTCACTTCCTATTATAAAGGCCAAGAGGAGTGAGCACTCCCACTAGGGCGGAACAGGCAGAACACAGTGGACCGGCAACTGTGCCCGTGGAATAAAATTAGGTGAGCAAGGGACACCTGAGGCCTGGTGTCTACACCCCTTAGTCCTGGACGACTAGAAGGAAGGGACCCCAGGAGAGAGGCAGGGACAAAGGGGTGCTCACAAAACTGGCTAACTGTCGGACTTTTTTTAGGTATGAAAATAGTACTGTGGCTTTATATTTAAATGTTCCTTGTATTTTAGGAATATAAATGGAGATATTTGCGACAGCCATGAAAGCTAGGATCTGCTTGAGAACGACCTGGTGAGGTTGATGGGGGCATCTCCTTTTGTGAGCTTTGTTTCTTTCTGAAAACTCTGTATCTGTAGGAATGGGGACAGGGACATCCAGTCAGAGGGCTGCTGGGAGGGCCTGGGCCGGCAGACACCAATCCAGCACACCGTGGAGCTTTGCACAAGCGGCCGCTGCTTCTGCTTTGTCGTTATCAGGGATGAGGAGGACCTACTATGCTCCCTCATCGTTGCTAAACACGCTACTGTGCTCAAATGGTCTTTCTGGGCTTCCAGAGAGCGGGCCAGGTCCCTGCGGGAAGGAAGCCCGGCCCAGGGAGCTCAGCACCCCGCCAGCGACACGGGGCCCCGGGCAGCTGCGCCCAGCAGCAGACCACCTCGATGCAGACCTCAGCTGTCCCCGTACTGCATGGAATGGCCACCGCCGGTTGAACCGAGAACAATGGGCAAATTATCACATCATCCTTCTTTTCAGGACGCAATCTGGAAAGCTCATCACATGTTATTCCCAGCACATCTTTATTTCTGACGTGGAAGCAGCGTGGGTGAGTTGCTCTGGTGGGTGAAAGCATCATACTTAAGAAACTGAAATAATTATTTATCCGCAAGCCACAAACATGCGTCTTACACACACGTCGCGAGGCCCACCATCGCACCCCGATGGGGGGGTGAACATTTGCTCACAGCCCGGGCTCTAGACACGTGAAGGGCCAACAAAAATGGCCAGGACGCCCCAAGGATGCACCCAAACGTGTCAACTTGCTCGACAGGCCTTAAACAGAATCTCTTCTTGCTGTGGCAAAACCGTTAAGTTCCTCTCAACATACACAAAACCGAAGTAAAATTCCTCGTCCTTTGGTTCCCCTCCAGTAGTAAAAATTAATTGCCACATAAAATTGCTGATTCCTACCAAATGAAGCTATACGATTTATCAACTCATGGACGGCGCAAACTCAATAGAGGTTTAACTACATCACCTGAGTTATTGCTGTGTTTTCTACCAGTGACAGCTTTACGGGGACTGTAAGTTTTGCGAATTCATTCACGTAGGACAAACTTCCAAAATAAACAAAGGCATTAAGCAGACACAGCTCCCCCGTGGGGATGTCACCGCTGATTCTCAAAGCCAGAGGGTGTCTGGACTCTCCATGTGGCCTTCTCTGACAATGTTCTCCTTGGGGGGGGACCCATGGGGCACACCTGCAGCCACCCCCCAAGGCAGCGGCATCACCCTTCCCAAGGGCACTATCCTCTGATGCCCTGAAGCCTCAGCGCCCCAACTTTAGAGGCCATTGTAAGTTAATTATCCAACACCACCTCCATGCAGGAAGCCAGTTATTTAGAATGCATTTTAAAAAATAACAAATCATGGCCAATAGCTTTTGTATTTCCTGCTAGGGCCATGAATTTGTAAACGGCTTCTACATAGGGTAGACAAATTAGATGGAGGGTGGTGCAGAGAAAGCCACGTGATGGAGACGAGAGGGACAGGCAATGCCATGCTCCCCAAAGACAGAGACACCTCTGTTTTAGCTGGAGTCGTCTGCCTAGGAATCTGGACATCCCTATCATTTTAGGGGCTACTTCTGTTCTCCTCACCATTGGACCCATGCCTGTTAGACAACAGTGAACTGGTCTTTTTCTAATCTGAATGAGGCTGGGCACAGAGAGTTAAGTCACCTTCCAGTTTCCACAATTGCTGAACAGGCAGGCACTCCCAAACTCATCAAAATTTGGAGAAAAATAACTCTGGGGGGGTGAGGCATCCCCAGGAACGTGCTCTCAGTGATGACCATGTAAAGGGTCACCTCCCTGCCTTCAAAGGATAATAGCCCTAACTCTCAAGGGAGAAGCGCCCTTACCATTAGGAACTTAAGGTCCAAGAAAACACACACACACACACACACACACACACACACACGACTGCCACAATCCACTGCTGAAGTTTGCTTTGTGTTCTACAGAGTGGCTGCTCTGAAATCTGTTTTGGAATCATGTCTAGGAGAACTCAAACCAAAATTCAGCACAATTTCAGCCTGCTGACTTTTCCCATTCCCGGGCCATTCCAATGTCCCTTTGCCAGCCTTGACCCCTCCCTGCCTGCGTAATGAGCATATGCGGATTCAGCCTCAGGTTTGCGGTTAACAAGTCACAGGAAGAAAGACAAAGAATGAAACCTTTCTGGTTTGGTTACTTGGCTCAAAGCTGGTTTTGTTCTTTTCTTCTTTCTTGCCAAGTTTTGCATATTTGGGATTTCAGTTTCACAAGTTTCCCTACCTCACTGGTTTTACTACTTAATGAGTAGAGAATATTTTTTAATGATTACCTGAAATACACCCTCAGGTTACCACAACTGCTTCACATCGAACATGAAATGCCCGAGAAAGCAACTCTCCACTGATGATGAAATGTTTGCCACTAGAAACGACGTTATACTGTCTCCGTTCCACGGGCTGCCAAACCGCTCTGTATAAAACCCATGGGTCAGGAGGTGGTTTCACAGAACGGTTCACTGACTGGGCTCTTTAGGATATGGTCTTTCCAGGGAGGCCAAGCCATCATCAGAGCCTAAACGGGTGTCTTGCAACCAGGGGCCTCTGCTCAAACTCAAATCCTCCCATAAGACCCTGTATACTTAGTGATAATTCACGGTGCTGCACCTACTTTAAGAATCAGTGCACTTTTGAAAGGAGCTACCCTCACCAGGACTTTAAAAATACCACAAGAAAGGGGCTGATGGGCGATGTGTCCCAGTGAATGCCTCAGGGTGGACTGAGGAGAATCCAGAAATGTTCAGGAAAAACCAGTGTGTGTGATTTGTCTCTTTATAACTCCCTGGTCAGTCTTTCCAACTCCGTGGAAAAGTCTGCGGTCAACTGAATTCCTGAAAGTCCTCAGCCTGACCAAAGGGCTGCAAGGTCGGGGGAGCGTACCTCCAACTCCTTGACAGAGGCCTCCCAAGTACACCTGTGACATGGGGCTATTTGTGATCCACTGGCAAAGGTTTACGCTGTTTTAAGGATTTCTTTTTTATTTTTAAAGCACACACACACACACAAATGCATTCTGTAAGACCCATAACCCATATCCCAGTCTAATCAAGAGAAAAACATCAGATAAACTGCAACTGAAGGACAAGCCACAAAATATATGACCATCCTCAAAACTGTCAAGGTCATCACAAATGAGGAGTCTAAGAAAGTGTCCCAGCCGAGGGCATCCAAGGAGACAGGACAATTCAAGGTGATGTGGGATCCTGGGATGGCCAAAAAAAATTAGGAATCCGAAAAGGATATGGACCTCAGTTTAAAAAAGCATACTGATACTGATTTATCAATCATAACAAATGTGCCACACTAATGCAAAATGCTAGTAATAGGGAAACTGGGTGTGGGAGATACGAGAATTTTCCATGCTATCCTCTCAACTTTTCTAAAAGCGAAATCTAAAACTGTCCTAAAATATAGGAAAAATTGGTTTCATATAGGCCTTTAATAGGAAAAAATTGCTTTAACAGATGCCGTTTGAGCTTCCCACCATCTCAAAACTTAGCCAGAAGATATACCATAAGCCGCAACATAATAGAAGCCAAAGGAAAACATCAATTGCCCTCGTTGTTACTTACTCCTTTAACAGTGTTTGCTGTCAAAGTGTGTGAAGTCTGTGTGTGTCCCTTTAGTTCAAGGAAGGCCCCGACTCATTTCCTACCCTGGCCCAAGCATGGCTGTCCCCAACCTGGGTCACCTGTGTCTCTTACCACTGCAGCAGCCAAGTATGGGATCAGCCTCAAGGAGTCCCTGTGCTACAGGCCCGACGAGGGTCCGACGGGAGCCCTGGGAGTCCCTCCAAGCTTTACCCGTCCTCGGCGGACCTCTCGCCTGCCTGCTTTCCTCGGGAGCCATCATTTCAGCAATGTATCCCTCTGGTGTCAAGCAACACTGGACAGACATTTGCTACCTTGAAACAGTCAGATGGGCCTCATCTCAGCTGGTGGACCCTCCAGTAAGCATCCAGAAAACAGAGCAAGGAAGATGACTCACTAAAGGTCAATTTCACGGCATGGCCCAGGCTCCACCCATTCCAACTTTGGAGGATTCTGGGAAGCTTTACAGCAGAGTCACAGCTCTGCCCCAGTGACCTTCTGGTCTGCAAAGGACACATCCATTCTGACCACAGATGTTCGCTGACCCCCCGCCAGGCACAGGGCAAGCACCACAAAATGACTGCCCCCCAAATTCAAGAGTGTAAAATTTCGTCTACATTAAAAGAATTCAAACTAGGTACAGAGGGAATAAGACAAACACAAAGAAAACATTAATTCACACATATAACTCCATCCCCTTTCTCTTAAAATATTAATTTATAAAAACCTAGAAAGCAAAGAACATTTTCTTCATATTTTGAATAACCGAAGGTTTAGTGATCAACAAACATGAGAACATTTCTAACTAAAAGACAAGCTACAGGTTTCCACAGGGCAGGAAGTCCAGAAGAAGCGCGCACCATGGGGTCACGAATGCATCTCTGGACAGCACTGAAAACACCCAGTGCTCCAGAACGAGATGGCCAGGGTGCAAGGGGACTGGAGTCTTGGGTTCTCCTCTGGATTCTGGCACTCAGCCATGGACCGCTCATTTCATCTCTGGTCCTCCGACTCCCAGTTCAAGGCAGGGCGATCAGCTATTTGAATGTAACTGAACGATGTCCTCCCAACAAAACAGCCTCAAGGCTAGTCACGTCCAACCTGCCTTTCCGGGGACCAAGGCTCCCCAGACCCTGCCTGCCTAGGTCCTGAGTGATCATGTCCCTATCAACTGCCAAGTGACCACCTCCCCATCAACTACCAGCCAGCCCCTGAGAACCAGAGGACCTTCTGCTGACAACACCAACACGACAACAACCAACTGCATTATAATTTTATATGGCTTTAAATTCCAAAATCAGAATCAGCATAATCCCCGAAACATCTACAATGATTGAGTTTAACAAAGAACATCCTGGAAGAAAGTTTCCATTTGGGCAATCTTATCCTCTAATATGGAATTCCTAAGCCAGGACATGGTCACTCCGATGGTTGTCTTACTTTACCAAGACTCCATGGAGACTTCTGCTGACAGCCTACCCTTTAATGGAAGTTCTCACATGGAATATTTTGTTATTTCCACTACTCCCCGACACCCTCCACTCCCGGGCAGGAAGTTGATGGAAACCAAAGATGTGAAATTATTTCCTTTTCCACACCACGCCACGCCACGCCACACCACACCCATACCCACACCCTTAATGAACTGAATAATATGGACAGATAAAAAGCTATCCTCTCTAAATTAACCATGGACTTTAGTTAATAACATATCCGCACTGGGTCATTAATTGCAGCAAACGTGTCATACTAATGTAAGACGCCAATGATAGGAAAAACTGGGGGTGGAGTATATGGAATCTGTACTATTTTCTCAATTTTGCTGTAAATCTAGAATTGTTGTAAAAAAATTTTTTTAAAAAAACCTCTTAACCAAAGAAAAATGTTCCCCACGTTCCCTCATGCTGCATCCCAGCCACGAGAAAATCCAGTGAGCAACGATTGTTTCCTTTCACTCCTTCTGAGCAAAACTAGCAGCTCCCCATTGGTGTGTACACAACATTCCAACCACATTCAGATGCTTCTGTGTCCTGTGACAGGGCTGCCACTGTGCACAGTAGTCTGTGCCCTACTCCCCCAAGCAGTGACAGCTCTCGGAGCCCGAGGAGGGGCAGGGGCACTTGAGGGGAGGCCCCAAGAACATGAGAGCTTGGCTGAAGGCCGCTGGACAGTCCTTGGAACTAGGGGAGCCAGCCAGGGATTCAGAGCAACAATGGAAAAACCAGGAAATAAAAAAACATACAACACTTGGAGAGTGCTGCCAACTGAGGAAGCGGCAGAGCTGGCTAACAAATCGGTCATTTGTGGCATAAACCTGAGCCCAAGTGGAACAGGAAATTAATCCAGCATGCTGAAGACGTGTCTTCCAATTGCTGGAAGGGGTCGAGGGAGTCCCACCCCAAAAAGTGAAGTAAGACCAGAAAGATGGCAGTGAAAACTTGTAAGACTCAAATTAAAACAGAGCTAATGGCAACGACAGCTGGCCAAGAAGCCAGAGAATGGACCGGTCCGCTAGTTTTTAAAAGGTTATTTAAAAGGCTAACTAGAGCCAAGGAGGAAAACCATGGCAAAATAAAGCCCTTAGTAGGCAGACAGTAAGTCTCTAAAGCCATAGCTAATCGTTCAACAGTTCTTCCTCCAATAACAAAAAACAATCAGCAAAATCAACTTCCATGATGTCCAGAAATGCAGACCACCGCTGCTAAATACACCCAAACAGACAGACACCACACCTTTGCAAAGATGGCTACCCGGTGCTACCAATTCACAAACAGAGAATGAGGACAGGAAACGGAATCTGGCAAGTTTTGTTGAAGAGGATGGGCCCAACTGTCAGCTGCACACACACGTAGCAGACAGGGCATGTGCCGGAAGACAGACAGTCAGAAAAGGCACCCCCTCTGAGTTGTGAGGGTGGCCGCCCCTGGGCCCCGGACAGCCACATGAAACACAAACCTTCAGGCCTGGGGCTGGATTTTCTGGCCAGAAGAGAATCCACGTCCATTCCCTATTCACCATGCACGAAAAAGCAACTGGGAGAAGGCAAGGAATGAGATAACAGATGCCAATTCCTGGGGCCCTCTTGGTGGGTGGGGAGGGACCCAATACCACCTACCACTGGTACAGAGGTTTGGTGTGTTCCCCCTCGATATGTGCTTCGGGACGAATTATTTCACAAGGTCCAAATCATTTAACAATACCGCTGATTACAGCTTTGGCAATCATTATTTGAGTCCTTACTAACTGCTGGATGCAATAAATAGAGAGGTGGGAGAATGGCAAACAGCTGAGATCCCACCTCCAGAGCCCAGTAACACAGTGTCATAGAAGGATCACAGCTGCAGCAGTTCCACACGGGTTTGCCCGAGTCTTCAGACACGAACCCTGCCCGATACATCACTGTAACGACTTCTTTCTTCACAGCAGTAGGGGCCCCTGTGTTACATTTTTACATAGCTTTTCTTTACCTCAGTGTTGGTGATGTCTGCTCAGAAGCTCAAAAACATGTGACTTCTTCGATGGCTTTCACATCTTTCAAATGGATTTTTTAAAAAACATATAACGAACGCATTCATGAAATGGGAAGACAATCTGTGGCACACAATTTTTAGGCAGTTAAGTCAGTTGTCTTGATTTATGCACACTGCTATGGCTGCAACAGGTAAACTGCACCAAAAAGAAAGATCAAATTAAATTTCTTTTATTCACTCACAAGCGGACCCCGCACAAATACCGTAATACTATAAGAAAGGGATTGGCAGTAGTGGGAGACTGCTGGGGTGGGTGGGGGGGGATAAGCATACCTTATCTCAAACCAGGCGAAGTGGGGACCAAAGTGAAGGCCAAATTTTACACGTACAACGATCATTTGTATACCTAGATCCTGAATTGTACCCTACATCTTTAAAAGGAAAAAAAAAAAACAAAATAAATTTTTTAAATTGTAAATTTTTAAATTTTTAAAATAATTATATATTTTTGAATTTTAAAACTGTGGGGTACTAAGGGTTAGGTATACAAATATTCATCGTGCAGGTTCCCTTGTTGATGAGGTGTGCCCCCCACCCCCCGACAGATATTGACTACCGTGAATCCCACTTCCCCAGGTCAATTGGGACTGGATGTATGAAATGGCCGGAGTTTTGGCTTGTGCTGTGGTTGAGGGTCTGCACACGATGACGTCTGACAGTGAAGACTCCCTGCAGCTGGGTCCAGTGCCGGGCAGGCGGCTACGGGATGTCAGCTCACCCAAAAAGGTCTGTTCTTACCCCAGTAGGCCCTAATCCCCAAACTCACCCAACACTACAGGATGCTGGGGATGTTCCAGGCACCACACAGCCCCTCAGCGCTGAAGACATTTGGGGCTGGCCAATTCTCTGGGGGATGGGGGTGCTGACCTGGGCATTGTGGTATGTTTACACATGCCTGGCCTCTACTGACTCGACGTCCCTCTCTGACTATGATGACCGGCTCCTGAGTGCAAAGTTCCGCGAGGGCAAAGTTCTCAATGAAGGTCTCACTGAGAATATAGTGAGCTTACTGAAGAACATGATGGAACAGCTCAGGGCCACAAGAAATCCCATACGTGTCCAGCTGGGTATGCTGTACAAACCTAGCTGGAACGTACCCTATGCAGCAAACACTGTCCTTTCCAGACTGAAATAAGTGTGCACCGGTATCCGTTTCAAAATGCACCGTGCCTACGTTCACTCTTGTATTCCAGCAACTTTATCATGTCCCTTGAAGCACTCTGCTTAGCACCTCCCATTGCCCTGGCCCTTTCAAACAACTCAGACCCAACACCGCTCGGGCTGTTCCCCATCCGCTACCGGTTCAACCTGGCGAAGAGGAACAACCAGCGGAGGTGTCAAAACCACACAGTTGGTGCTGCCCAAACCAGAAGGTCTGCCCTCTCCTCCTCCTCCTGGCCACTTTCCCCAAGACCCCAAGCCCGCCCCACCACCCACGGCTATCCATGCCCTGAGCACCCAACACCAAGGGTGGCGGGACTTTGCTCTTTCGTTTATGGGGCTCTGACCTTGCTGCAACTCTAGAAATGAGGCTAGCTTTCTAGGGACAGGCCTCGAACACTGCAGCCAGGCACCTGATTTGCACTCTAGCTCCAAACACTGACCCTGGGAGGGACACGAGGGATCTGCCTCAGCCTGTCCACACCTGGGCTCCAATGGCAGCAGCCACATTAGAGCGACTGGAAGAACCAGGAGACCGTGTGGACTGTGACGGCCATATCCAGGGCCAAGAAAACAATAAATGGGAACCTTGACCCCCAACTCACACCATGCACTAAGTTACAAATGTGAAAACCACATTTTCTTTTCTTTTCTTTTTTTGAGTCGGAGTCTCACTCTGTCGCCCAGACTGGAGGGCAGTGGCCGCTCCCAGCCACCGCAGCCTCGACCTGCTGGGCTCCGGTGATCCTTCCGCCTCAGCCTTCCGAGTAGCCGGAACTACAGGCGTGTGCTACCATGCCCGGCTAATTTTTTAATTTATTGTAGAGATGAGGTCTCGCCAAGTTGCCCAGGCGGACCTCGAACCCGCAGGCTCAGGCAATTCACTCACCTCGGCCTCCCAAAGTGCGGGATTACAGACTGAGCCACCGAGCCCGGCCTGAAAATCACATTTTCAAAAGAAAAACACAGAATGTCTTAAGGATCTCGGATAGGCAGCAATGACTTAAACAAGATGCGAGTATACTAGCCACCAAATGTAAGACTAGACATCATAAAAAACTGCTCACCAAAAAATTAAGGAGAGTGAAAATACAAAGCGGGAGATTTGTACAAATACGCAACGCAGGTTATCTATCCAGAATGTATCAAGAGTTTATCCAGTTCTGGTATAATATGGTTTGCATGACCCTCCCCTCCACCAAAAAAAAAAACAAAACTGTGTTGAAAACTTAATTCTCAATGCAATCATGCAGGAAGTGTGGCATAATGAGAGGTCATGAGGCTATGAGGCTCTGCCCTCATGAATGAATTAAAAGTGTTCTCAGGGAAGTAGCTTCCCTACAAAGGGCAGATTTGGTCTCCCTTTCTCTCTCGCTCTATTTGCCCTTCTGCCATGGGGTGACGCGGCAAGAAGGTCTCACCAGACGCCAGCCCTTGGACTTCCCAACATCTAGAACAGTAAGCAAGACATTTCTGTTCATTACAAACCACCCATTCTGTGGTTTCTGTTATAGCAGCACAAAATGGACTAAGACAACCCAAGAAAAAAACCAGCACAAAATGGACTAAGACAAACCAATATTTAAAACTTGACATAGCTGGGCTCGGTGGCTCAGCTTGTAATCCCGCACTTTGGGAGGCTGAGGGGAGTGGATTGCCTGAGCCCGCGGGTTCGAGACCCGCCTGGGCAACTTGGCGAGACCTCATCTCTACAATAAATCAAAAAAATCTGCCGGGCGTGGTAGTGCGCGTCTGTAATTCCGGCTACTCGGAAGGCTGAGGTGGAAGGATCGCCGGAGCCCAGCAGGTCGAGGCTGCAGTGGCCGGGAGCGGCCACTGCACTCCAGTCTGGGCGACAGAGTGAGACTCCAATTTAAAAAAAAAAAAAAAGGA
>CAUYQG010042514.1:0-11912 GCA_963574415.1 Tarsius wallacei
GATTGGCAGTAGTGGGAAACTGCCAGGGAAGGAAGATGGCACACCTCATCAACAAGGGCACCTGCATGATGAACATCTGTATACCTAACCCTGAGTTGTACCCCACATCTTCAAAATTAAAAATTAAAATTAAAATGATGCCTTCTATGTTTTATATATATATATATTACTACAATAAAAAAATTTAAGTATTTTTGTTTTCTGATAAGTTTATTTAAAGCCATAAATTCCTTTTGAAGAAAAGGAATCTGTTTTCATCCCATCACACAATATTTATCATATAATAATTTCATTGTTGTTTAGTTGTAAATATTTTGTATTTTTAGTATAATTTTCTTTTTAACTAAAAGTTATTTTATAGTATAGAGCTTTAGTTTTAAGTTATGGGAGTTTTAAACTATCCTCTTACTATTTTGTTCTAATGTAATTAAAGAGATATTTTAAGGCCGGTGTGGTAGTTCACACCTGTAATCCCAGCACTTTGGGAGGCTGAGGCAAGAGGATTGCTTGAGCCCAGGAATTAGAGAACAACCTAAACAACATAGCGAGACCTCATCTCTACAAAAAATAAAAATAAAAAAATTAACTGGACGTGGAGGCACATTCCTGTAGTCCCAGCTACTTGCGAGGCTGAGGTTAAAGGATTCTTCTGAGCCTGGGAGTTTGAGGCTACGGTGAAACATAATTGTGCCACTGCACTCACTCCTGCCTGGGTAACAGAGTGAGACTACAACTCAAAAAAAAAAAGAAAAGAAAAAAGATATTTCATAAGAAGCTCATTTCCTAAAATGTGTGTGTGTGTGTGTGTGTGTGTGTGTGTGTGTGTGTGTGTGTGTGTGTTTTAGCAAGATTTAGTGAGAGGACAAAAAACCTCCCACAGTGGGAGGGGACCCAAGGGAGTCGCCCTGGTATATTTTTAATAATGAGTCAGGTACACTCAAAATAATGTGTATTTTCTATTTATTGGTAAAAATTTTATGTATTATATATGTTCAGTCTTAATACCTTTTATATCTTTGATTAGTTTTGTCTGCTTCAGCTACAAGTTTTTCAAAGAAAGGTATCCAAATCTTCTATTATGCTTGTTAATTGGTTTGCCTTTGTAGCAAATTTTTAAAATTCAGATTTCCTTCAGTTGATGTTTTTCTGTTGTGTATTTTCTCATTCCTTTGTCCTCATTTTCTTTTCTTTTCTTTTTTTTTTTTTTTTTTGAGTTGGAGTCTCACTCTGTCGCCCAGACTGGAGTGCAGTGGCCGCTCCCGGCCACCGCAGCCTCGACCTGCTGGGCTCCGGCGATCCTTCCGCCTCAGCCTTCCGAGTAGCTTTGACTACAGGCGCGCGCTACCACGCCCAGCTAATTTTTTGATTTATTGTAGAGATGAGGTCTCACCAAGTTGCCCAGGTGGGTCTCGAACCCGCGGGCTCAGGCAATCCACTCACCTCAGCCTCCCAAGGCACAGGATTACAGGCTGAGCCACCGAACCCGGCTGATATTTTCTGCTAATGTAGGTCATTGTTGGACTTTAGAGTTTTCACTCATGCTTCTATTTTGTGACTAAGGGGGAGATGATAATGGTGTGAGTTATTGAAAGCATTTTACAGCAAAATAATACTTTTTAGAATGGACTCCAGAGTGAGTTGGCACATTGATCTCATTTATTTAATGATTTCTTCCATGATTATAAAAATAAAATGAGCCTTCTATGGAGAATTTTAAAGTACAGGCAAATATAAAGATAAAAATAGATAATTCTACTTGTGACTATAACCACAGCTTATAATTTGGAGCTATTTTCTTCCAATCTTTAAAATTACCTAAGTATGTTTTTGTAAATTTATTTTTTAAAATTATTTTGGAACATCTCATATTATTAAATATTTTTAAAGCACCATTTAATATTATATCATACATATGATATACTATAATTTAATTCTCTATGACTGGATATTTAGATTGTTTTGTATGTGTTTATTATTATAAGTAAAGCTGTGATAAACGTTTTTGTAAATTTTGTATGAATCTTTGCATTCCTTAAGATTATTATATAAGGATAGAATTATGATATAGGTATGTGTGTCTAAATGCTGTTGATATATATTGACAGATTGCTCTGTAGCAAATATGCCATTACATAAATAACAGTGTGAATAATAGCTGTACCACACCTTTGTCGACACCAGAAGAGATTTTAAAACATTTCTTAATTTGATAGTGAAAATGAATATTCCATTGAAAATTACATAACGTTGGTCATTATTAAATAAATTTTTTTACATTTTCATCACTTATTTCTTCTGTCAGTTTAATGGGCTCTACCTGCTTTTCTGTTAGAATGGTAGTGGCTTTAATTGATTGCTGGGAACTAGTTATTAAGGTCATAATTCATTGATAACTTAAGTACATTCTACAGTTTTACTTTTGCTTCTTAATTGTTTTCATTTTAATATATAGAAGTTTTTCTTTTCTATATTTAAATCTGCCATCTTTTCCTTTTTGGATTTATTTAGCACTTTTACACTTGAGAAGGCATTCTTCCCTATCAAAACACAAGACGTACACTAACATTTTAATTTTTTCCCCTAATGTGCAATAGTGTTGAAGTTACATTGATTCTAATGAGAAGTGGTTCTAACACTAGCTCTTAGTATAGCATGTGGAATATAGTGAATTCTAAAAAGATAACTGAACATACTGAATGATTACATGCCTTGTACTAGGATCCAGGCCATTTTTTTTCTTCTGCCATATGTCAGTGTTTGTATTCAAATCATCCTGCTTTGATTACTGTATTTTTATAATATGTTAGTAATAAATAATCTGGTAGGGGAAGAAAAACTTTGTCCTGCTACTCTTTTCTAAATTTTCTTTGAAATTCTCTCCTATTTATTTTTACAAGTAAGCTTTGACATCTCTTGTCCATGGATATCCCTTTGGACTTTTTATTAGGCCTTGGAAGAGAGTGTCATTTCTAAAATATTCCATTTTTCCATTGAGGAGTATGATACAGATCTATATTATTAATTTAGGTATTCTTTTATATTGTCCCTGAGTAAAATTTGGCAGTTCTCTTAATTTCAATAAAATGTCTTTTAAGTCTTATCTCCTTTAAGATTATAAGATAATTATACTTTTTGCCACTGATATTTTATAAAATTTTAAAAAATCCTGTTTTCTACTTAGGTTTCCAGTCCTTTTACTAAAACCTATTATTGTTTTTTATTGAGGCAAAATTTGCATGACATAAAATTAGCCATTTGTAAGTGAACAGTTTAGTGGTATTTAGTACATTCACAAAGCTGTATAACTACCACCTCTGTCTAGTTCCAGAGTATGCTCATACCCATAAAAGGAACTCCAATACATCAAGCATTTGCTTCCATTTCCCCTGCCCTAGTCATTGACAACCACCAGTCTGTATTCTGTCTCTGTGCATTTATGTGTTTTGGATATTTTCTATAAATATGATCATATATGTGACCTTTTGTGTCTGACTTCTTTCACTGAGCATAATGTTTTTGAGGTTCATCAATGTTGTAGCATGTATCAGTACTTCATTTCTTTTGTGACTGAATAATACCCCATTGTATGGACATAATGTAATTTTATTATCCATTGGTGAATATTTGGGTTGTTTCTTACTTTTAACTATCGTGAATGGAACTGCTATAAACATCTGGGGACAAGAATTTGAGTACCTGTTTTCAGTTCTTATGGGTATCTACCTAAGAGTGGAATTTCTAGGTCACAAGGTCATTGTTTATTTAAGTTTTTGAGAAACTACCAATTTCTTTTCCACAGTGACTAAATCGCTTTACATTCACACTGGAAATTCACAAATTCTCTTCTTCCTTGCAGATACTTATTTTCTTATTTTTTTAAATTTTTTTTTGAGTTGGAGTCTTACTCCATCACCCAGGCTGGAGTGCAGTGACATGCTGAAGACCACCCCAGCGTCGACCTGCTGGGGGCTGGCGATCCTTCCACATCAGCCTTCCAAGTAGCCGGAACTACAGATGCGTGCTACCACCCCAGGCTAATTTTTTATTTATTGTAGAGCCAAGGTCTCGCCAAGTTGCCTCGGCTGGTCTCGAACCCGCAGGCTCAGGCAATTCACTTGCCTCGGCCTCACAAAGTGCTGGGATTACAGGCTAAGCCACCGAGCCCAGCCCAGATACTTCTTTTCTATGTTTAAACTTTTTACAATTATAGCTATCCTCTTGAGTGTGAGGTAGTACCTTATTGTGCTTTTGATTTGTGGTTCCCCAATGAAGAATGATGATGAGCATCTTTTAAGATGTGCTTGTTGGACATAACCTGTTTTGAACCTAGTTTATTGCTACTAAATTATTTTTACAATTTAGATGTCATTTTGTAATGCTTTTATAGGTTACTAAAACACTTGTGTCAAATGTTCAATCTTTAAGTCATTTCACACCACAGCATCTTTATACTTTTGATTCATTTCCCAGTTACTAGGAATACATCATGGTGTGATTTTTAAAAGTGATTAATGTTTTGGATTTTCTGAGTCCTTGACATTTTTTATTTATTATTAATATGATCATACTTGAATTATTACTTGGCGTATTACACAATTTTTGGCTTCCAAACTTTACCCTCTTAATTAAATCATTGTAAATTTTTCTCTTTTGTCTCTCTCATGGTATTTAAGTTGCTGGGGAGATATGTGATGCCAACCAGAATTTTGTTTCTTTGAAGATAAGCTTGTTTATTCTACAGAGAGCCTAGGGTATATGTGTGTGAATGAGAATTTTTCTTTAGACTCTTAGGAATGTCAGTTATTCCCAGTTTCTACTAAAAATTGCAAAATGATATTTGTTAATAAGAATCATCAAAGATTACCTGGAAAAAGTAATAGGTCAGAGTTTCAAAGAAAATTGAGAAAAGATTAGGACAGATTTTTTTCTTTGTGTGGACCACGATGTGCTCTTTTGATTGGTAAACTTGCCCCTTCTCAGCTTAAAGTTTTCTTTTAACTTTGTCCTTGATTTACCCTCCCACCAACAGTGTAGAAGTATTCCCTTTTCCCCATATCCTCTTCAGCATCTGTTGTTTTTTGAGTTATTGATGATTGTCATCCTGACTGGAGTTAGGTGGTATTTCATCGTGTTTTTAATTCTCACTTCTTTGATGACTAGTGAAGTTGAGGATTTTTTAAATGTATTTGTTGGCTGCTTGTATGTCTTCTTCTGAGAAGAGTCTATTCTTAGCTTTTGCCCATTTTTTAAAGTGTTGTTTGTTTGTTTTTTCCTTTGGCAAATTTGAGTTCCTTGTAGATCCTGGATGTTAGACCTTTGTCAGATTTATAGTTGGCAAATATTTTTCCCCCATCCTGTGGGCTATCTCCTCAATCTCTTGATGGTTTATTTTGCTTTGCAGAAGCTTTTCAGATTGATGAGGTCCCACTTGTCTATCTTATCTAGTATGACCTCTGTGGAAAACAGTGTGGTGATTTCTAAAAGATCTAAAAATCGACTTTTCAGCAATCCCCCTTCTGAGAAGAACTCAAATCACTCTATGAAAAAGATACCTGCACATGCATGTTTATTGCAGCATTGTTCATAATAGCAAAAACATGGAACCAACCATGCTGCCCATCAAAAGTGGACTGGATAAAGAATATGTGGCACATAAACCCTATGGAATATTATGCAGTCATAAAGAAAAACAAAAGTATGGACTTTGCAGCAACTTGGTTGGATTTAGAGTTTATAATACCAAATAATCTATCACAGAAGCAAAGATCTGAGTACTACATGTACTCACTCATAAGCGGATCCTGAGCATTTATCATAATACTATAAGAAACGGCTTGGCGGTAGTGGGACACTGCCAGAGGGGGCCCATGATATCAATAAGGGTACCCAATATCTGTTCAACGACCACTTATGTACCTAACCCTGAATTGTACCTCACATCTTTAAAATAAAAATAATTAAATTTTAAAAAATTGTCCTTGAGTTTTGCTTTTATTTCCTTTTTTTTCTATTTTTCTGTTCCCATTGTTATAGGTGTTATTCAAAAAATAAATCTGTTTTCTGTTCTTCCTAATAATCTCTCATTTTCAGTTGTTTGACTTGTTCTTCTAAGGTGCAGAAGAATGGTATAATATGGCTCTTCACATTAGTGGTTTGGTTTTCTGCACTGCTTATTATACTCACTGCTATATGCTGTGCGATTTTTATTTTTCCTGTTGTTTTATCCCTACCAGCTCTCTTCATCCTCTCAGATCTTTTTTTTTTTTTTCAACTCTGCTGATGTTATTTCATAGACTCTATGGCCAAGAGAAGACAGGGCCATGGTATATCTCTAGGCCTTTGGGACTGGAAACATGAGCGGTTCTACTTTTAAAGTTATTTTCAAAGAAAATATACTAAACATATGAAAAATAATTTAAAGATGAAGAATGATAGTGTGTGCTTGCTTGAAAATGTATACTTGGCTACTAAGGGCTTTACCCTATGAATGAGTCACAAGTAAAGAGTCATAAATGGTTTACTTTATATCTAGCAAATGCTATGTACCTGTTACGGCATGTTCTTATACATATAGATTATGTCTTTCAAAAAAAAAAAAGGTGAAGTAGTAAAGGAAGATGGGGAATTTCAATTCTTCCCTGTGTCTTCCCTGTATCTGTGACTGATTCCTTGGCTTACATGTGATGAGTATGGGCATCCCAACACATTGTACAGATATCACAGTTGGGGCAGTTTGTAAAATAGGGGAAGAATGAGCTTCAGTGTGTTACACAGACATGAGTTTGTGTAATGGTCCCAACACTTTTCAGTTAAGTCAGCTTGACCATGTTCCCTAACCCCTGAGCCTGACTATCACACTGTATGAATCTCACTTCTAGGAAAATTGTGAGGACTGAATGACATAACAATACCTTCATGAATCTAAGACAGCACATGGCATGTGATAGCACTCAGAAATTATATCTCTTATTTGGTATTCATTTGTTGAGTCCTATGAATGAAGCACCTTGCTAGGGCCTGGAGGCTTAGTTATGAGTAAGACACAATCCTTGCCCTCAAGGAGCTCAAAATTTAGGTGAAAAAGCAGAAAAGGAAACTAGTAATAATAATATTCTTTAATAAGACTTCCCTGGAGATTTTAAACTGCTTTGTGTTGAATACTAGGCTGCATAGGTGGATAATGTCCAAGATAAAGATTTACCACAGGGCAGGGAGAAGCACAGAAGAGGGTCATTACTCAATTAGGGAAGATTTTAAAGTAGAAGTTATACTTCGGTTGATGTTTTCTGCCTCCCTCTTTTGTTTGTAAATTGGATTAAATTTTTGCTCTACCAAGGGACATATGATATTTCAAGGAACCTTGCTACATATCTTTTTTGTAAAGTGAAATCTTTTGTAATGCCAACAGCCACTTCCTAATTTATATGTGGAGCAAATTAAGATTTTTGTATGTCAGGTTTTCTTTTCTTTTTTAAAGGTGGGCACAATGGTCTATCTTTGCAATAAGTTAAAACATCCTTACAGTACTTGAATGAGAAATTATTGATTGAATTTAATCTGCATTTTTTCTCCACATCCTATAAAGAATAAAGAAACTGTTTTAAATGTAAAAATGCCCTTGCTGAAGTGAATAACGAAGGCATGTTTGTGTAGAACTTGACTGGAAGTTAAGGCTTTTCTTTCTTATTAATCAGCTGAACTTTACATTTTCCTTCTCCAGGACTCATTTTCCCCATATGTATAATGTGGGATTCAAACTACAGTATTTCTTCATTCTGTCACTGCTCTAGAATTCTATGGAAGGAAAAGAAAATGATTAATGACAAACCTGTTTTATCCTTAAAATAATAAGTTACAAGTAGCCAATATTCTAGAAGATAGAAAAAAAAATGACAATTATGTTTACTTTAAGATCAAGAAGTCTGGACTTGAAAAAACAAAACTCTGGACAATTTTGCTTATTTAGACTTTTGGAAGGTGCCAGGCAATCATTTAGATGAAGACAAAATATATATAGCCAACAAGAAAAGTGATTATTATATAAATATGGTAAGAAAATGTTTCACTTCAATATTCTCATATGGAATTGCTTCAATGAGTCAGACAAAGTTTTGCACATATACACATTAATAAATTATAATTTAAATTTGGGCCATGATCTAAGAATAGATTCAGTTATAATAAATAGCAAGAGGCAAAGTACTTTGGAAATAATGGAATGTGAAACAAATGATGAAAAGTTCACCTTTTATTCACCTCCTGCCATTGCTACTTATCTCCTCTGAAGGATATTTACAGTAGTACACAGGGTGGTGGGAGGGGAGCCCCCCCAAACCAGAATTTGTTTATAAGAAATTGTGTATTTATCCTTACATGTTCAAACTTCAGTCACCTTCAAAGTACTCTCCATTTGATGCAACAGACCTATAGGGATGCCTTTTCCACTGCTCAAAACAGTTTTTGAACTCATCAATTTTGAGGCCTTTTAGTGCTTTTGCTGCTTTTTGTTTCACCTCTTCCACATCAGAAAAGTGTTTCCCTTTGAGGATTTTCTTCAGTTGGAGAAACAAAAAAAAGAGTCAAAGTGAGATTGGGTGAATAGGGAAGATGGGGCACAGGGATCATTTCATTTTTGAACTGAACACTCACTCAGCGCGGTGTGGGCAGCTGTGCTTGTAAATCACCCATCATGAAATGGCAAACTCATTGAAAGAATCTCAAAAAAAAAAAAAAAATTAACCCAAACACAGTCTCTTACAACAACACTAGCTGGTACACTGATGTTAATGGGTTTCTAGAATATTTACCTAGCAGGAGAAGCCTGTACTACAAGGGACCCACACTCTCCCCAAAAATTCTGGGTTTTTTTGGGGGGATCCTCCCTTGTGTAATAAGTAATTATAGGGTGCAATTTATCCTGAGTGTGTGGTTAGATTTTTTTTCCAACATTATTTTCGGCAAAAATGTGATTTTGTGTTTTTAAGCAAAATTTTAATTTTATGTTAGATATTGATTTGAGGAGATTTATTTGTTGTCCTCGTTGTTTAGAAATATATTAAAATAAATTAACCTAAGGAACAATGAGTACATAAAAATACTATGTCATACTGTCATTCATTTGTATATTTATTGTAAGCTAACATTACAAACTATTTTGATGTATCAATAGTACCTTAAGGATGCCTATCCATTATCATAGCTACTAGCCACAGGTGCTTATTCGCTGCTTAATATGTAGCAAGTTAGAGTTAAGATGTGCTGTAAATACTCACATACATACTGAATTTCAAACGGTTTAAAAAAGGATATAAAATATCTCCCTAGTATTGTGTATTCCATATTGAAATGAAAATATTTAAGATAGATTGGATTAAAAAATATATTTTAAAAATCAAGCTCAGCTTAAACTATTTTTTAAATGTGGCTGCTAGCAAATTTTAAATTACTTATGTGGAGCCGGGCTCGGTGGCTCAGCCTGTAATCCCGCACTTTGGGAGGCTGAGGTGAGTGGATTGCCTGAGCCCGCGGGTTCGAGACCCACCTGGGCAACTTGGCGAGACCTCATCTCCACAATAAATAAAAAAAAAAATCAGCCAGCCATGGTAGCGCATGCCTGTAATTCCGGCTACTCCGGAGGCTGAGGCGGAAGGATCGCCGGAGTCCAGCAGGTCGAGGCTACAGTGGTCAGGAGCAGCCACTGCACTCCAGTCTGGGCAACAGTGAGACTCCAACTAAAAAAATAAATAAATAAATAAATAAATAAATTATTGTGTTGTTTGCATTATATTTTTATTGGACAGCACTGCCTTGGAGTTAAAGAAGCGAGTCATCTGTTGAGTCCTGATATTTTAGTTCTGACACAGTGTATAAATTCACTGATGATTGATGGTTCATTAATCAATCATAGCTCTTACCTATGAGACATACATGAAATAGGAAATCACAGCCTTTTATTTCTTTACCTTTATCCACCAACATAGGAATAGTATCTGAAGGCATGGAAAGGGAAGGGCTATACTTTAGATGACTTTAGAAAGCTTGTGATGCTTTTGATTTCTCTTCTTATTCTGAATTGTTAGAATACGTTTGTATTTCCTGTAAATGACATGGAACAAGATTTATAAATACCTTTACAATTCATGGTCTAATTTTTTTCTTCAATAACATTTTATTTTATTTATTTTTATTTTATATTTTGAGTTGGAGTCTCACTCTGTCACCCAGACTGGAGTGCAGTGGCCACTCCCAGCCACTGCAGCCTCAACCTGCTAGGCTCAGGCGATCCCTAGACCTCAGGCTTCCAAGTAGTTGGAACTACAGGCACGCACTACCAGCCCCAGCTAATTTTTGATTTATTGTAGAGATGAGGTCTCACCAAGTTGCCCAGGTGGGTCTCAAACCCATGGGCTCAGGCAATCCACTCACCGCAGCCTCCCAAAGCGAGGGATTACAGGCTGAATCACCAAGCCTGGCTTTCAATAACATTTGAAAAACTATGTATCAGTCAAGGCTTCCTCACACTCTCTCCTGGCAGCCTTCTCAAATGTCTGCCCCTGAAAGTCAAGTGAACTCCACGAGCACTTCTGATGTACATGACTTGCTTTTTACCGTACTTGATATCATCATTTGCCCTGTGTTTTTGTTACTTTCTCTTTGGTCTAACTGTCCTTTAAAATTGTATATCCAGCTTGCAACTGGCTTATGTGTTTATATTATGTTTAGTTGATCTGGTAGTGTCTAATATAGAGTGGGTACTCTAAAAGTATTTATTGAATTAAAACAGCACCTGCTGAGGTTTAAAAGATTAACTGTCCTTCCTCAACTCTTATCCCTCATCAAAGTTATTTTGGCTCCATGAAGTCACATGTCAGAAGTATTGGTACAGGAACAGGAATATAGACCAATGGAATAGAATTGAGATTCCAGAAGCAAAACCTCAATTTCTCCACCAACTCATCTTCGACAAAGCTTCCACCACCTACCACTGGGGAAAGGAGAACCTATTCAGTAAATGGTGCTGGGAAAACTGGCTGACCACATGCAGAAGACTCAAACAAGACCCCTATCTATCCCCATACACCAAAATTAACTCTAAATGGATTAGAGACCTAAGTGTAAAGCCTCAAACCATAAGAACCTTAGAAATTGCAGGACATACCCTTATGGAAATTGGAACTGGCATCCAATTCCTGAACAAAACCCAAAACCCATAAGCCATAAGAGACAGGATAGACAAGTGGGACCTCATTAAACTGAAAAGCTTCAGCAAAGCCAAAGAAACCATCAAGAGAGCAGGGAGACAGCCTACAGACTGGGAAAAAGTATTGCCAACTCCAGGTCTGACAAAGGCTTAACATCTTGGATCTACAAGGAACTCAAACGTGCTGAAAAGAAAAAAACAAACAACCTCATTATAAAGTGGGCAAAAGACATGAACAGACACTTCTCAAAGGAAGACATCTGAGCGTCCAACAAACACATGAAGAAATGTTCAACATCACTAATCATCAAGGAGATGCACATCAAAACCACCCTGAGATACCACCTAACTCCAGTCAGAATAGCAATTATCAATAACTCAAAAAATAACAGTTGCTGGAGAGGGTGTGGTGAAAAGGGAACACTTCTACACTGTGAGTGGGAGTGCAAACTAGTGCAACCTCTGTGGAAAACAGTATGGCGATTCCTAAAAGCTCTAAATATTGACCTCCCATATGACCCCACAATCCCCCTACTGGGAATATACCCTGAAGAACTCAAATCACTCTATCAAAAAGATACCTGCACATGTATGTTTATCGCAGCATTGTTCACAATAGCAAGAACCTGGAAGCAACCATGCTGTCCATCAAAAGAGGACTGGGTTAAAAAAATGTGGTACATATACACGATGGAATACTACGCAGCCATAA
>CAUYQG010042516.1:0-24873 GCA_963574415.1 Tarsius wallacei
AAATGCAATACCCATTAATTTACCAGCAACATTCTTCTCAGACCTATAAAAAACAATACAGGAATTCATTTGTAAACACAAATGACCAATAATAGCCATAAAAATCCTAAGAAAAAAAAAAAAAAAAAAAACAACAACACAACAAAACAAAGCAGGAGGTATCACATTACCAGACTTCAAACTTTATTATAAAGATACAATAATCAAAACAACCTGGTATTACATTAAATCTATAGATTGCCTTAGGTAAAATGGACACCTAAACAATGTTGATTCTTCCAATCCATGAGCATGTAATATTTTTCCACTTGTTTGTGTCATCTTTGATTTCTTTGAGTAGTGTTTTATAGTTTTCATTATAAATGTCTTTTATGTCTCTGGTTAGGAAGATGCCAAGGTATTTCATTTGTGTGTGGGGGGGGGCTATTGTAAATGGAATTGTCTTTTTATTTGGGTTTTTGTTTATTACTGGTGTATAGAAATGCGATTGTCTTTTGTACATTTATTTTATACTCTGAGAATTTGTCAAAGTCCTTTATCAGTGCAAGGAGGTTTTTGGCAGATTCTCTTGGGTTTTCAAGGTATAAAATCATGTCATCTGCAAAGAGAGATAGGTTGACTTCCTCTTTTCCTATTTGGACACCCCTGATTGTCTTCTCTTCTCTGATTGCTCCAGCTAGGACTTCCAAAACTATGTTGAACAGAGGGGTGAGAGTGGGCATCCTTGTCTTGTTCCAGTTTCAGGGGAAATGGTTCCAATTTTTGTCTGTTTGTGCTGGCTGTGGGTTTCTCCTAGATGGTTTTTACTATTTTGAGGTATGTTCCACATATACCTAGATGTCCGAGGCTTTTTATCCAGAAAGGGTGCTGGATTTTATCCAAGCTTTTTCTGCATCTAATGATATAATCATGTGGTTTTTGTTTTTTACATCGATTGATGTATTTAATTACATTTGTGGTCTTACGAATGTTGAACCAGCCTTGCATCCCAGGGATGAAGTCTACTTGGTCATGATGGATGATTTTTAAGATGTGTTGTTGAATCCGATTTGCTAGGATCTTGTTGAGAATTTTAGCATCTATGTTCATCAAAGATATTGGCCTGCCGTTTTCTTTCTTTGTTGGGTCTTTACCTGGCTTTGGTATCAATGTGATATTAGTTTTATAAAATGATTTGGGGAGAGTTCCATCTTTCTCAATTGCCTGGAATACTTTCAATAGGATTGGAATCAGTTCCTCCTTGTCTGTTTTGTAGAATTCTGCTGGAAAGCCATCTGGTCTGGGACTTTTTTTTGTAGGTAGTATTCTTATGACATAATCAATTTCCTTGATTGTTATTGGCCTATTTAGGGTTTCAGTTTCTTCTTGTTTCAACCTAGGGAGGTTGTGTGATGTCAGAAAGTCCTCCATTTCCTTTAGGTTTTCAAGTTTGCTCCCATACAATTGTACATAGTAGTCTCTGATAATCTTTCATGTTTCTTAAGGGTCAGTTGTGACTTTATCTTTTATGTTTCTGACTGAGTTTATTTGGGCTTTCTCTGTTTTAAAACCAGAGAGTGTGAGGCCACCAACTTTGTTCTTTTTGTGTGAGGTCTTTTGTGGCTTTATACAAATTTATAAATTGTTTTTCCTATTGCTGTTTTAAAAAAAAGACATTGGAAAATTGATAGAGATTGCATTATATCTGTAGATCACTTTGTATAATGTTGGCATTTTCATATATAAATTCTTCCAGTCCATTAACATCAGATATATTTTTATTTATTTGTGTTTTCTTCAATTTAATTTATTAATGTTTTATAGCTTTCTCTACACAGGTTTTTTACCTCCTTGGTTAATTTGCACATAGGTATTAAATTGTTTTGGTTGCTGTTTCTTGATAGTTTGCTATTACTATATTAAATGCTATTGATTTTTGCAATTTAATTTTGTATCCTGCAACTTTACTGAAAGATTATCAGTTCTAACAGTGTTTTGGTGATGTTTTGGGGATATTCTATGTACATGATCACGTTGTTAGCAAATAGAGATAATTTCACTTCCTTCTTTCCTAATAGAATAACTTTTTATTTCATTTTCTTCCTTAATTGCTCAGACTAGGACTTTAAGTAGTGCTAGGTTGAAAAGAATTAGTTAGAATGAACATCCTTGTCTTGTTCCAGATCTTAGAGAAAAAGCTTTGGAATTATTACATATGGCCTTTACAGTTATATATGGCCTAGGAAATGTTGAGATACATTTCCTCTATCTCTAACGTGTTGAGAAATTTGATCATGAAAGGGTGTTAAAGTGTGTCCATTTCTTTTTCTGCATCTATTGAGGTGATAATTTAATTTTTATTATATGATCATTTGGAGATGCCAAGTGTGAGAAGAATTTGATGCACTGTTACTGGTTCTAAAATGCAGAGTCCAAGTGTAAGGACCAAGGAGGACTATAGGCAGTAAGGATGGCCCCTGGATGACAGCCAGCAGGAGAATGAGTAGTCAGTCCTATAAACACGAGGTACTGAATTCTGAGGATTATTCCCACAGCCTGTAAATAAGAGTCCAACTGGATGACACCTGATTTTGGCCTTGTGAAACTCAGGGTAGAGAAACCACCTGAGTCAGCAGAATCTTGAGATTAATAAATGTAGTTTGGAGCCATTAAATGTATAAGTTTATAAGTTTGTGGTCATCTATTATAGCAGCTGGTATATTTACATATATGTGCATGTATAAACATACAAGTATATATGTATATACACTTTTATATTTGCCCCAAAATTTCTCCTTTGATGCTTTTGTTTCTTAGAGAGCTGGGCTTCCTCATGCTATCACTTTCTTTACTGTAAATAATTTTTTTATTCTATAGTCTAGCTCTACTGGAGACACATTCTCAGTTTTTATCTGTTGTCTACCTGAAAGTTTCTTCTGTTTGTTGTCATTTATAAAGCATATATTCATTGGAAATAGATTCTTAGTCTGACAGTTATCTTTTCCTTTTTGCTTTCTTTTAGTGCTTCGAATATATTTTTCCAGCAATAAGCTATGATTCTTATTATTCCCCTGTGTGCATGAGCACTAGAGTTTTTTTGTTTTGTTTTGTTTTGTTTTTGCTGTTTGATGAATTTCACTTAATCCTTGTGTTTAGCATTTTCACTACTATTTCCTTGAATGCGGTTTATTTGGAGTTTTCTGAGCTTTTTAGATATATGGGTTCAGATCTCTCATAAATTTTGAAAAATTATAGTAATCACCTCTTCAAATATTTATTCTGCCCACTCACCTCCTCCTCTCCTTCAGGGATTACATTTGTATGGATGCAAACTGCTTTATTTTTGTCTTATAGATCTTGAATACTCTACATCATTTTTTTTTCTTTTTGTGTTTTGGTTGGAATAATTTCTATTATCTTGCCTTCAGGTTTATCTATCATTTCACTGCTTCATATGGTCTGCCACTAAGTCTATCAAATAATTTCTTTATTTTTGTTATTTTTTCTTTTAGAATTTTAGTTTTATCATAGTTTGCATCTTTACATTGATTTGTTACAACTTTGATCAGATTTAGTCAACCTCTGTCTTCAAATATTTTAAGGGGAAATCAGAAATTTTCCATTACGTGGAGTTTGGAATCTGAGCACTAGAAGACTCTAACATTCTCTATATTATTTAGTTTATCAGCTTGAGTCTCTTTGTACTGTGACCATCAGCTTTCCAAAGCATGAGAAATGGCTTTCTGCCTTAGAGATCATTTGTTGCTTCTTTGAGTCAATGGGGAGACTTTTTTTCCCTCCATTCCTGTCTTCAAGTGCTCTGATCCTGGACAGTCACTCTCCTATTTCCTGAACTAACCCTCAAACATTGCTGCAGAGGATTTGGTAACAGTATAAATGGCAAGAGAGAGAGAGATTTCTCAGGTTGTTTTATCTGGTCCCCAGTCTTTGGTGTACAACACTACTTGATGAAGATAAGGGTTGATGGGCAGGTGCAGGTTTTTTCTATGTCTAGGGGTCCTCAATATTCTAACTCATCATTCCAGTCCACAGGTAACTATTAGAAATGTAGTAACAATTAGTTTGGAATCTCTTTACAATGCTTTCTCTCTCTCTCTCTCTCTCTCTCTCTCTCTCTCTCTCTCTCGGCGCATGCTCTCGCGCTCTCACTCTCGCTCTCCTCTATGAAAGCAGCTATGAATTTCTTCATTTAGGTTTATTTGTATTCTCAACTCTCTGATGGTTTTTTTAAAAAAAGATTTTGTAGCTTTATTAGCTTGCTTAGTTATCAGCTGAGTAGAGATTGTTTTGTTTTTAAATAAATATAGCAGATAATTTTTTAACTCAAAAAAGTTTATGACAGCTTCATTTTTTATCAAAATGTGCACTATATAAAGGAAATGGCTTATTTTGAAGGGAAAGTGTTTTATTATACAATATAAACAGTATGATTTTCTTTGTGTTGGATTTTCCTATTTGAAACCTTAAAAAACGTTAAATTCAGCTTTCCTTAAGCAGTATGTTTTGACTCTTGCTCAAAGTGATCACATATGCTGAAATTTCAAACATCTTCATAATTTTCTCCCAAACCTAATAACTCAAAGCTATATTTTCTTGGTTCCTAATTTTGGTGTTTAGGTTAACTTCCTTGCTTTTTTGTTTAACATGCTGTTTATTTGCAGTTTGTTTGGATCAAGTCTTTTTCTTGAAGAGCTATTTTTTTATTACGAAAGAAGCATGAAATTTGGTTTTGCAGTACATGGAAAAAGATGTGAATTAGCCACAAAGTCATAGAAGAACAAACGAGTTTTAGGGCCCTTTTAATAACATTTTTAAAACAATATTAATATTTATTTCCGTGTCTTTATTTTTGCCTGTTCTTTCTTTTCTTCTTCTCCTTCTCCTTCTTTTGCATGTATTTTTCTTTTCTTTTGTTTTTGTTTTGTTTTGTTTTGTTTTTTTGAGTTGTGTTCTCACTCTGTCACTCAATCTGGAGTGCAGTGGCATGATCATGGCTCATCACAGCCTTGACCACATGGGCTCAGGCAGTCCTTCCACTTTAGCCTCCCAAGTAGCTAGAATTACAGGCGAGTGCCACCATATCTGGCTAATTTTTTGTAGGGACAAGGTCTTGCTCTGTTGCCCAGGCTGGTCTCAAACTCCTGGTGTCAAGCAATTCTCTCACCTCATTCTGCCAAAGAGCTGGAATTATAGGCATGAACCACCACATTTAGCCTATTTTTGCTTCTTGATTAGTTTTTTCCATCCTCTTTAGCCCTATAGGCATTTTCCTCTCCCCTTATATAATATGAACTTTTCTTGAATGACCAATTCATGACTTTGGCACAAGGAATACTTACTGTTTTGACTCCATAGAATGTGAAACTTATGGGTTTTACTAAAGTTGTGCTCTGATTTTGCATTGGAGTGATAGACCATGAATTTGAGACTGCGACTACTTTCACCATGAACTTCTATCAGATTTACACCCATGTAGTCAGTAGAGTTTCATCAAAACTTAATAAATCGAAATAGTTCTCAGATAGTATTGACATAAATTTTATTTTACCAGATGCAAAGACAAAACGAGAAATTGGGTACCGGGGTTACCTAAAAGAGTATAGGTTTCTTCAAGGGCCTTTGTTAATCTGTTGCTTATATTTAACACCAGGTATTAGTGGGAAATCTGATCCACTAGCTATTGTTACTTTCTGCCCCAAACTTTGTCTAGCCTGTTACCTCATATACTGACTTCATGGATATGGCACCCTCCAAGCACAGACTGTCTTTGGTTCTCAGCTGGTCCATTCCAAGGGAGAGCAGAGGCCAGAACTAGGATGAATCTTGATTCCAATACAAGTTTTGATCTCAGGCCCAACCCTGGCCCTGGCTTTGGATAGAATTTTAATGATACCCTTTCATTAGGCAAACAGCCCCTTAAAACCCAGTAAGTGACTCATTTGGTTTAGCCATCTACCTCTCTAAAGCAAATGGACCTTGGAAAACTGTCAGTCCTTTATAAGTCAGTGTAAATTAGAGATGTTTCCTTTCCACCCCCAACACCTAATTTAGATGAGTCACATAAATAAACAAAACATAACAAATCCTCTGTTGGAGAAAAAAAAAAGATATGAGTAATAATCTCAGATCAGTCTTGAATTATTGGCTCAGATAAGGGTTGTTGGTCTTGAGATGCTGGTAGAGAAGAGGTGAAATCAATAGGGTATGGTACAGAAAGAATGACAAAATATTGTCAAAGGTGAATTTGATCAGCTTAGCAGTTTTCACTAGATCAACAGCTGTTGAATCATTTTTCAACCTGCCATTCAGAATAAAGGAAGTAAGTCTTTTCCTGCTCCCCAAAGATTCAGTTCTTTGTAAAATCACACTCTAAGGAAGACATGCATTCAAAAGAAGACAAGCAGAGGATACCTTCTCTTAAGTGAGGAAGAGAATTCATGTTGGGGTCAGAGAATTCACTACATTTTTAAGGTAGAAAGTGAACTGGTTCTTCTTTTCTTTTTAGAAAGAAAGTTGAATCTAATGTTGGAACACTGGATGTAATACCAAAATGTTCAATTCATTTGACATATATTGAGCAACTACCATGTGCTAGGCATAATTCTGTTAGATCTAAACAGAAAAAATTTTAAATAAGAATGCAATGTTTTTGGTACTTATATTTAAAGATTGTGTGAAAACTGGCTTCAAATGAATGGTTAAGTCTTTGTATACAAAATAGCCCAACACGACTAGTGATGTACTGACTGGAAAAATCACACTTTATCCTGCTCAAACTTCAAGTAAAATCATGTGTTATATGGCAAGGATTTACAAGTGTGGGGACTTTTGTCTGAATTTATACCCAGAGTCTGAGTTGATGAAAAAAACAGTTCCTTCCCCTGCTTTATTTTTTTCCTTTTCCTAATAATACCAAAAAAGACAGGTAAATTTTCTCATACCAGCCAATTTCACATCTGCTTATAATACATAAAATACATGTTAATATTTTGACATTTATACTGCATCTTGCAATCACAGATACAAAGAATGAAAAAATTGAAACCATTCTGAATTCATTTTTATTTCTATTTGAATCTTCTCCAGGTTAAGAAGATCTTCACTTACCTTATTTTTAGGAACACAGTGTTAAAAATGTTTCCCCAGGACTTTCAGTTTTGGCTCCTACATGTGAAGAGCTTGAATGTTGTCACTCCTGTTCTTACAACAAGAAAAAGATGAACAAACTGGAAATCGGCGACTTTTCTTGGACTCATCCAAAAACAGAGCTGCAAAACCTCCGCCCTGAAATCTGGAAAAGCAAGTAAATCCAGAATCACAACCAAGCTCTGCTTACCTGAAACAGTAGCTGCTAGAGTAGCTGGTAGGGACACTTTAGTAGTACTCTTGAATTGCTGGAAACCAATTCTGGATTCACATGAGAGTTAGAAACTCTTGGGACATTGCAGGTGGGAGTTGGGGGCCCTATAATTTTATGGGTTGAACCTCCACGAACCTCACTGAGTTCTTATAATGAAAAGTCAAGAAAAATATCCTTATAGCTCTGACAGAGGTAGGGGAAGAATGATCATTGTGAAACAAATCTAGATAGTTTTCATAACATAGATCTACTTCTCAATGAACTACTCACATGGAATAATCCCTTTTAAATAGAATAGTTATTACTAAAACAAGAAATCTTTTTTGTTTATTGTTTTCATGATTTTTATAATAAAATTAAGTTAGTCAAAACTTTCTAATTTTTAAATTTTCTATCCAAATTGCTAGAACTTTATCCTATCTGAGTGAGATAAGGGCATTTTGCTCTCACTTCAGTTCCTTCTAGCCTCCCTGTATTACCTAATAAGGGGAAAAGCTAAGAAATATCGGTGAAAGTCACAGTCATCACAATGAAGGACAAAAGTCCACTAGAAAGACTGAAATGAAATCATAATATTAAAGAACGATTCCACTGTTATACATTGCCATGTGCCAACGTGGATTACAGCTAAGAGAGCTGCAAGATGCAAACCCACTCTGAGGAAGAATACAGGGGAGGTTTTTTTTAAAAAGAACATTAGAAGAATTTGAAGCCTCTGCCATAAGATAGAATAAATATTGCATGGAGCCCAACTCCTAGTCAGACTGACATAAAAGCTCACATTAAAGGCCTATTTGCCTCTATTCACACTGTGTTCAACTTCCAGAAAGAAATTACAAGGCATGCTAAAAGACAAAAAAAAAAAAACACCACACAGTCTCTAGAGACAAAGCAAGCATTGGAACTAGACTCATATGCTATAGATGTTTGAATGATCAAACATAAAATTTTAAATAATTATGATTAATATGTTAAGAGCTCTAATGGGAAAAGTAGACAATAGGCAGCAACAGAAGGGTAATGTAAGCAAAGAAATTAAAAAATTAAGAATCAAAAACATCATAACAGAAATGAAGGATATCTTTCATCTCATTAATAGACTGTACACAGTCCAAGAAAGAATAAGTGTGCTTGAATATAAGTCAATCTAAGCTTCTTATGCCGGAACACAAAAAAGAAAAATAATTACAAAAGTAGAACAGAATACCCATGAACTGTGAGATAATTTCAACAGTATAACACATGCATATTGAAATATTGGAAGAAGAAAGAGCTGAAATATTGGAAGAAGAAATGAAGAATTATTTGAATTACTAATGGTTAAAGTTATTCAAAAATTACCGACAAACCCCAACCAGGAAGCTCAGGGAACACCAAACACAGTGAGTACCAAGCAAACAAACAAATAGACCCACACTTGGTCATACCATACTCAAGTTTCAGAAAATCAAAGACAAAAAGAAAATCTTGAAAGAATTTAGAGCAGCAGTCCTTGACCCCTCCGTAAACTATGCAAGCAAGAAGAGAGTAGAATAACTAAAATGTTTAAGAAAAAAATCAACTAGAATTCTATATCCAGTGAGGTTATTTTATATAAAATGATGGAGAAACACTTTTTCAAACAAACATAAATGAAGGAAATTTACCTCTAGCATGTCTGCTCTGCAAAAAAAAAAAATGTTAAAAGAAATTGTTCAGCAAGAAAAAATGATAATAGAGGAGAAACTCAGATCTATATTTAGAAAGAAAGAGCATCAGAGAAGAAATTAATGATGGTAAAATAACTTCTATTTTTCTTATTATCTAAAAGATATGTTGGTTTAAAGCAATAATAGTAACAATAATTTGTATAATTATGACATATAAGATAAATGACAGCAATGTCATAAAGGATCAGAGGCAAAATTTGAAAATACTTTTTTATATGACATCTACCTTATTAAATGAAGCAGTATATAGTTGTTTGAAGGTGGATTTTGATTAGTTTAAAAGATGTATTGCAAACTCTAGAGCAACAACTAACAAAATTTTTAAAATAAGTATAACTAATATACTAAAATAGATAATTAAGTAAAATAATATACAATATTCAATTATACCTAGAGAAGGCATAAAAAGAGGGAAACCTATCCCTTTCTAGAAACTTTTCTTGGAAATGGACAGTTTGAAGAAATAGTAACTCTGACATTCTTTGTCCTTTAGTGAAGAACTGATTATCAAATGTTAGTAGAAACGTTGGAAAACAAGAACTCCATGTTTTGCAACCCTTCTTACAAAACATTTTCTCATAACTAAATGAATGTCTTGCTTGTGTGGATCCGCTCTCCTCCAGGTTGATGACAATCAGATTGCTGGATTCTCTATTGCACTGTGTGCTCCTTTTAGTACTCAATTAAGTTTTTAGAAACAAGTTGAATAAAATTGAGTTATCCAGGTTATTCACAATTTACTCAGTTCTCTCATAATCGATTCCAAGATAGATCCTGTAACTGGAATATTTAGATGATTGCTGTAGAGAAAGATAGTATCAAGGTTCAAAAGGGGGGAAAAAAAGAACACGCGGTAATTATGACATTTCCCCAAAGCTGCTGGTATCTGGTTCAAAGATGTTTTTCAGTAAGATGATCTAAGAGTGCCACTGGCAGCTCCTTTGATGGTTAAAAACTCTCTTTTAAGGGTCTCAGTGAAAAGTTTTTAAATTTTTTATTTTAAAGATGTGGGGTACAATTCAGGGTTAGGTATACAAATGTTTATTATGCAGATACCCTTGTTGATGAGGTGTGTCCCTCCCCTCCCCTGGCAGTTTCCCACTACTGCCAAATCCCTTTCTTAGAGTGTTACAATAGTTGTTCAAGGTCTGCTTATGAGTGAGAACATGTGCTACTCGGCTCTTTGTTCCTATTAAAAAAATGTGATATGTATACATATGTATATATATGTATATATATATACGCATACATACACACACAATGGAATATTATACAGCCATAAAATAGGACAAAATTATGAACTTTGCAGCAACTTGGATGCACTTAGAGGCTATAATACTGAGCAATCTGTAACAATTTACTTTTAAAAGTGGATGTTTTGCACCTATTTTTACTTATACCACTTACATCTATATTACACTAATAAATCATTTTCTCCATACTCATCTTTACTTATATTCTTTGTCAAATATAAGATTGTTGTAAAACACTAAACATATCAGAAAGGTTAGGTTACTAAAACTTTAAATATGAAGCAAATAACGTCAGTTAAAAGTATTTAGTGAACATTTATCTTCAGATATATTGACAAATCCTATAGTGGGTTATAAAAATGAATAAGACATGAGCTTAAGACATGAGCTCAAGAGAGTTCAGTGCATTACTCACATGGAATAAACCCTTTTAAATAGAATAGTTATTACTAAAGTCTTTTTTATTTATTGTTTTCATAAATTTTTAAAATAAAATTAAGTTAGTTAATTAGCACATCTTCCTGATTTTTAAATTTTCTGTTCAAGTTAAAGTGCTCAAGATCCAACAAGATTGCCAGTTAATATCCCCTCCTCCCATGTATGACTAATCTCACTAAATTATCTTGGTATAATTTCAGATTGGCCTTGAAAGTGCCTTCAGAATATTTTTACACAGCTTAAGATGGGTCTTATATTTGATTAGAATTGCCATACAAGATGAAGTTCATTTGTCATCACTTGTTTAGATTAAAGATGTACAGTAATTATGTGTCACAAATAAAAACATTGCATAGAGTCTGGGTAAATGCTAAATCGTACTATAATTCACTAGAAGACATTTGAAGAACTGTCTGGGAAAATGGAATCAAAGTAAACTGAAAATTAAAAATTTAGGGTAGAGTTTACAGAAAAGAATCAAATCTAGCAAGAATGCCACAAAGAACAAACCAAACACTAACACAAGACTAGAAAAAAATGTGTCTTAATACCTATAAAAAACATTCTTTCTGTTATCAGAATGTTTTATAACAGATTTCAACAGTAATTTTCCTTATATTATTTATAAAAGTAGACTTTAATGGGTTGTTATTACCTGTACATGTGTGAATTTAGCCATATATAGACTGCTATAACTCATAAGATTTAGTCATTTGAATTGGCAGTATTCTGCAAAGTTGAATTTTTACCCAAATTTGGATTTTAAAATGTCACTTGAAATATCTTAAAAGATTTTAAAGTATGACTTAGTTTATAATTTAATTACGATATGTAGCATATAATAAATATCTTACAACTCTCAGTGTTTTCACTGAAAACAAACAGAGGAACTGAATCAAATTTAAAATAACCATTTAATGTCATCAAGTGAGCTGCTAAAAAACTGAAGGTAAGCGTGACAAAGACTCTAGAGATGGGAGAACTATAGAAGGACAAATTGACAATCTTTATCAGCTTTTGTTATAGGGGTATCTGCCAACCTGGGCGTGGACAAGATGTTGAGAATCTAGCTTTGCCTTGGCGCAGAAAGGTGCTCTTAGAGAACAGAAACCTACAAAGCCTTCACAGAGTTAATATTGAACTCTTGAAGTTTATTTTACACTCAGTTTTATCCTTAAGACATTTGCTGGATTTGAAGCTTCATGGTGCAGGGAACCAAAAAAAAAAAAAAATGGTAAGTTCATGGTTCCGAAGAGATAATGATTTGCAAAAAGGACCTACAGTGGAAAGGAATTTGGTGAACATACTCTCGGTTAAAAACAGTGAAGAACTCTGCTCAATTAATGGAGCATAATGAAATGTTCTTTGTCCAATTAACAGACAGACTTGATTTCACCAAAACTATGTGTAGTATTTCAAATGCGATCCATATTGGGTTAAAGAGATGAGTCCCCACTCTATCTGTCCTATAGAGGAAATAGTGAGATTGTGGTATTGGCACAATGGGATCAATGAAATAGATAATCTAGAAATCCACACATATATATATTTTGACAAGGATGCCAAAGCAATTCAATGGGGGGAGGATAGTCTTAAACAAAAGGCTCTGGAACAATTCGGTGGCATAAGAAAGATATGAACTTTAATTCTTAATCAGAACATAAACACTTAATTAAGATATTATATCTTAAAATATCTTATTTAAAATGGAACATAGGTCTACATGAAATATCTAAAATTTCAAATTTCTAGAAGAAAATGTTTAAGAAAATCTTTGTGACTTTATGTTAAGAACTTTTATTTCTTAGAAAATACTCAGAAAACATAAAGAAAAAAATGACAAATTGAATACTATCAAAATAAAAAATGTCTGCTTTTCAAAAGGCACTACAAAAAAAGGAAAAGGCAAGCCAAATATTTGTAAAATATCTGATAATAAGACATAAATTGAAAATGTATTTTTTAAAAGATTCGCAGAACTCAATAATGAGAAAATAAATAATCCAATAAAATGAGTAAACTCTTTGAACAAGACCATCACCAGAAAGGCTTTAGCAATATTGGGTAAATTGTAAAATAAATATTTTGTATTAGACTTGGAGATTCATGGGTATGTATTGCAATCTCCAAGGTAACCACTAAAAAGGAGTAAAAAATACATATCTAGAAAGTCAACAGAGGAAAAATAAAACAATAAAATTATTCATTATACAAAATAATGCCTAGGCCTAGAATGTTCTTCCCTCTGCTTCTCACTTAACTAGCTTGTATTTATTTTTCAAGTCTCTACTCAGAGCCCTCTCTCAACAACTGACTAGTTAAGTTCCCTTTGCTGTGCTTTCAAAAGTGCCTCACAATTATTCTTCATATTACTGATCACAACGTGTAATTGTATCTAGGAATTACTTAAATAATTTTTATTTCTACCAATATTTTTAAGCTCCTTGAAGATAAAGACTCTTTGCTTTGTTCACCATTATAGTCAATGCACTTGACAGAGTTCTAGCCACATAATTGGCCCTCAGTAATTATCTGTTGAATGAATACATACATTTAAGAATTCTTGCTTCAAGGAACATATTAGACACCTGTTTTAATTGTTTACAAATGAGAGATTGGTAGGAAAAGGTTTAGAATAATAGTAATAATAAAAAGGTCATGAGTCAGAAAAAGAAATGATGTTCAAAAGGGGAAAATATGAAAGGAAATAAAAACATGCACACACAGAACACACTTTACTTTTAGGTTTAACTATCAAATTATTGTTATAACTGTGTGAAAAAGATGAGTATCATGCATCAATTTTATATTTTTCTGTTTAGAATTTGTATATAATTGCATAGCTGTTAAAAAAAGTTTTAAAATTTTATTCCAAATGACAACTTTTAAACAATAATGTTTTTTCTGAAACAATGCCAGGAGATTTTACATCACAGATATCTATGTACCCAAAGATTCATTGTGCAGAAACGAATTCCAAAATACTCCCTTTTAAAATTTGCTTATGCATTTCCTTATGTAAAAAAAAGTGAAGAGAGTTCGACATAAGAGAAGAATGAGAATGTTGCTACATTTTTAAGTATACATTTGTTGTATTAAAATAAATACAGCATCTGTTTTGTTTTGTTTTTAAATTCTGTGGCATTCCAACTAGCCTAAAGAAAACCTCAGGGAGAAAACGATAAATGGTATAACCCTTGCGCCCACGTTTAATAATTACTAGCACACGTAGAAGCTATAAATTTGGAAGCAAAACCAACGTTTCCCACTCAAACTAGTCTAGTCATAGGGAAGAAACATCAGAAATAGGATATTTGTTATTCATAAGCCAGTATCAATCAGCCATGAATTTTCAAAATAAAACTTAATAAAAACCCAGTAAAAATCTAATCAGGACTTCTTTTGTGCCAGGTGCTTTACAAACATTATATCATTTAATCATCCCTCAAACCCTTAAAGTATATATAATTGTCAACATATACAGGAGAAAAAACTGCTACACAGAAAAGTCAAATAATTAACTATAGTAGATATAGCTAGACAATAGTTGGTTAGGACTTGAACTCAGGTATACCTCCAAAAGTCTGCTTGCTTTCCACTCAGGTCTGCCTGATAGCATTCCTCCTCTCTTTAAATTTCAGTCTTTCTCAGTGTGTGACTACCCCTTTCTCTAAAACACTCTCCAAGATTTTATTCCTCCCACCAATTTACCTTTACAACTTCAAACACTTTCACTGTAGTTGTTATAATAGGCACTAGGAAACTTGCAAATTCGTTGCTTTGTAAATATCATTGAGTCATTTAACTAGAGAGTGACTTGTGACTAATTTCTGTTCTCTTATTCTTTTTCTCTTTTACTCTCATTATTCATGGAATGACTTGGACAATAATTTATTCATAGGTATAACAAGTTAACATGTAAATAACTGAAAGAATAGTATTATAAGTAATTTCAAATTTTCCAAATTTCTGGTCCATAAATTAACTGATTTAAGAATTATTTTTATCTCAATTTCACTTTAATGTTTTCTGAATGAAATTAAACTGACATCTAATAAAAAGCTCTCCTGAGCAGGAGTTTGCCTCATTAATTAAGGATCATGATGAGGGAACAAATCCTAAGCTTGTCCCAAATAGACCTTGCCTACTTGATACTCATGTGCATTATTTTCTTACTGAATAATATTCAAGAAGATATTTTCTATTCAAAGCCTAAGTCCCTCAGATTCATGAACTTTTCTCATCTGCACTGCTTGAGCTTGGGATTCCAATAATTGTTTATTTAATCAAAGTAGTCTTCAGGAAATTACTTAACTTTACTTCAGTGTGCTCATCCATAAAAAAGTTCATGGTGATGCCCAGTGAGATCTAGACAAGAATTAAATGAGATAATATATTTAAATCATACATCGTATGGGGAAAATTTTTAATGTTAGTTTTTCTCTTCCCTTGTGTTAGACTTCTAATGTATTCTAGGTTCTCATCAACTCTGGCTCTTTTTTTCCTAGTTCCTTTTTTTCATGTTATTTATTTCTTCACCAATCTTGATCTGCTTACTCTGAGTTAATTTCTCTCAAATCCCAAGGCCTTTTCTTACTAAAATATCCTGTCAACCTCCTATTTCTTCCCCTTGCTTTAGAAACTTTATTGCTTGGAGCTTTATATCAAAGATTAAATTTCCAAAATGGATAGGTTGGGGCTATATAACTCATCTGAAACTTAAGCATGTCAAAAAGCCTTCATTAAATGTATGTGTACTGCAGTGAAAAGGTAAAGTATAGTTATTTCTCCCTCAACATAGAAAGCAGCATGTCTGCATTTAATTAGAATCGAATACCTCTGTCTCTAGCCAAGCTGGAGATGATTTCAAATTCTCCATGATTTTGAAAGATGGAGTGGTTTGCTACAAGACTCAGTTTCAGTTGACTTGATGTTTGGGTTTATGCTACATAGATTATAATAGCAATCAAATCTAGGAGAATAATTGAGAGAAATGTTTTTAAAATGGTCATAAGGAACAAATATTACCATAGGCAGTAGGGCATAATAGCTCAATGTTTAAGCTTAATGGTTACATCAATGACATGTAGTGGTTTGAAATATAGTTCCCAAATTCTTTTGACCTTCTTCCCATAAAGGAGTCTATATACTTTACCCTCATATCTAGGCTCTGGGACTACTTGAATAGTAGAATAGGTCAGAAGTGATATACAGTTTTCAAGACCAGGAAACAACAAGTTGGTAACTTCCATTTCTTGTTTCTTAGTACACTTGCTCTTGGAACCCACCCACCATTCTGCCAGGAAGCCTAATCAGCTCATGAAAATATCCACAAGGAGATGAACCAAAATCTCTGTCCCACAGCCTTAGGACATTCCAAGCTAATAGCACCAACTTGCCAGTCATAAGAGTGAGTCATCTTGACCGATGATTCTCCAGCCTCCAACAGATGCCTTGTGGAGCAAAGATGAGTTGTTCTTATAAAACCCTTAAGAATTCTGTATCTGTGTGCAAAATAAATTTTTGATGCTATTTGGATAATTAAGTTTTGGGTTTATTTGGTAGGCATCAATAGATAATTAGAACAGACAAATATCCAAAAGGCTATTAGTGTTTCTTGACTAAGTTTAAGGAAGTGAAAATCATGGTGGAGATATCCTCTATAATCCCTACATGTAAACAGTCTTTCAGTATTTCAAGCTAACATCAGTATGTGTTCTAACTTCATGTATGTGAAAGTTAAACAGAAACACACATTAGACAAGGTTTTGTGTTGGACCGTTGATGGAAATGTTGCAACAGGAGGCTCACAGGAAACTAATCTTCTACCTCCTATAGGAACAATGGTTCAGTAACAGCAAATTTAATGTTCATGGAGACTTTATGAAACATAACTATCATGAATGAGAATCAACTGTATGTATTCTAACCTAACATCTCAATAATTTGGCCCAACTTCCAGATATATATGGAGACACACATATACAAAAAAAATGATAATAAAGGAACTCATTAACATAAACTATGAAACATCAGCCTTGATTCTATTTGTTCTATTACAGTACAAACTTCATTAGAAGATGTGAAAACTATAGTACAAAACTTAGTAAAGTACATGAAAAACGATTTTATAGGCAGACCCACTAATATCATGTCCAAGTGATCTGTTTTCCAATCATCTATACCACACATAAGCTATTTTATCCACACTTCACCTTTAAACAAGGCATCATTTTACAGTTAAGAAGTGAGAGGAAATCACGATTTCCTACATATAATGCAAATTTAATAAAAACTATGTTAAATGGAAATGTATGTGATCAAATAAAGTATAAGGCAAAAATGGCTGAGGTTGATTAAATTTGAGTACTATAAATAGACTGGCCAATCCCCCAAACCCTTAGATGTGAATAAGCTTTTTTTCTGCCACTCACTTTCTCTTCTCTTCACTAAGGAATTATATAGGTCCACTGTCAGAAGCAGATCTCTTTCTGAATATATGATGATTTTATATGAAAAATCTGCAGAGCAAGTGTTAAACCTCTATTTCATTCTCTAAATCTAAACTCAAAAGCAAGGTTCTTTTTCAAGTTTGGAGTTGGTTCATGACATCTGAAGGACTGGACATAGAACACCTAAATCCAACTTTTCTTGCGTGAGTTACAAGTAAGCCATCACCTTCTGTTACCTCTTCCAGATGTTCTTAATCACCCCTCACATTCTCCACCAATCCGCTCCCCTCAAACATACCTTTTAATGTATTACATGCTGGAAAGAAAAGAGTACTTTGATTAGACAAGAAAACAGGCTGAACATGGAACAAGGAACAATATCCTAATTTTGAAGACAGTAGCTCAGTAGAATCTCAGGTTTTCCAATCTATGAGGCTTCCGTTGAATCAAAGGAAAACAAGGAAAAAATGTACACAAAACTGATTTTATTATATTTTGTCTTAATAGTACATTTTTTTTTTTTAACTGGAGTCTTGCTCTGTTTCCCAGGCTGCAGTGCAGTGGCATGCTCACAGCCACCCCAGTGTCAACCTGCTGGACTCCAGCGATCCTTCCACCTCAGCCCTCCAAGTAGCCAGAACTACAGGCGCGTGCTACCATGCCTGGCTAATTTTTGATTTTGTTGTAAAGACAAAGTCTCACCAGGTTGCTCAGGCTAGTCTTGAACCCATGGGCTCAGGTAATCCACTCGCCTTGCCCTCCCAAAGTGATGGGATTATAGGCTAAGCCACTGAGCCCAGTCAACAGTAAATCTTAATAAAAGAAAATGAAACTTCAGAATGCAAGAAGCATCTAGGCTCATTTTCTAATGAAATACCTTTACTTTACAAATGAGGAAACTGAAGGCTAAAGAAATAATGTGACTTGCTCAAGTCCTCAGAACTTTCTCGTGACAGAACTTGAAATGGTGCCTAAGTCTCACTGTTCTAAAATAAAACTAAAACTAAAGTGTTGTAGCTAAGTTTAGATAATAGCAGAGAACACCTAAAAAGAAACATTAACAGTGTATCAACATTTTTATTTATTGGGCTATAATGTTACTTGATTGATGTAAATCACATAAAACATTTGGGTCAGCTCCTAAGAGTAAAAAAACAAAATACATGTTTTGTACATATATAATGCCTGTGCTGATACAGTACTATTAATTTTTTATTATTATACTTAATTTTATTATAATTAATTTATTATTTTTGAGATAGTTTGAGGACTGCTTATTTTAAAGACATGGAAAGGTTTTTGTTCTCATTCCTTTTTTTTTTTAAATGTTATTGGCAACAGCAGAGCATGCTTTTTTCTCTCCCCATTATAGTTGTGAAATTCCATCCAGTAAAACTGTCTCAGACAGTTGGGAGAATTACCACTGCCTTCATCTAATAACAGAAGCAATAATTTCTGGTGAGAAATTAAAACAATCGGTTGCAGGCAAGTCTCACTGCTACTAGGATCCTGGAGCCAGACACAGTGAAGAAAATGAACATGACCCCCATTTGTGTTTTGGCAGGTTTCAGGAGTCATATAAGTAAGCATAAGTGACTGTGACACTTGTGTGAGTTCAGTATTATCTTATGGACAGTGATACAATGGAGCAAGGGAAAATGAGTGGGAGTCCCTTTGGTATTTAAACTAATGTGTGATAGAAAACCTGATAAATTTTTGTTAGTTCAAAGTCATGTCTGATCTGAAGCAAGTGTTATTGCCTACTGACTAGTTTCTTTGTTGAAGTTTTATGATTCACTTGAAAGGTTTTGCCATACCAAATTGGTTAGCTTATTTGAATAAAGAACCAGATTATTTCTTCCCCAGACTTTTCTCAACAAAAGTTAATTTTCTTTTCTTCTACCTATCCAAAACACAACTATTAAAATGAGGACTTCTAAATAATTTTGAGAAACTCATGAGAACTCCCTCGAAGCATAAAGAAGAACATAATCTGTGACTCATGGTTGGAAATAATGCTTTAGCCAATGTTCAGGGCTTCTGCGTGGCATTACTCCAAGGGCATCAGTTATAACATTTTACACAAATGGAGCATCCAGGCTATTATTCTGGTTCGAAAAAAAATTCTGAAGAGATAGGGTAATGGAGTAGTATCATAGTAGCCAAGAAAGCATGGACTATGTGAAAAACCTAGAGAAAAAAATATAAGAAACATATGAAGAAAAGCATGTTAGTGGGGAGAAAAAGAGAAATATAAAAGAATAATCTAGTTTAGGGAAAATGCCAAACATTGTTGATTCAACCAGGTAGGACATAGATCATATTCATACCTAGCATTACAAAAATGGAGAGTCGAGTCATGGCAGTGAGGTAGACCTCAGCTACCTGTTCTTGAAATTGCCATTAGTTCCCTCATTGGGCTCTTTACTTCCATCTTTCTCTCCAAACCAAATCTATTCTTCTCCTGGAGTCAGACTTATCTTTGAAAAATATAAATCTGACTATTCTGCCCCTCCCCGCCGACTGAAACCTTGTAGAATCAGTCCTATATGACTAATCTTGTCTACAACAGGGCATATCTGACCTGACCTCTGCCTGCCTTTCCATTTCCTGCTGACTCTTGAACCTTGATTTCTACCACTGCACCCCCTAATTCTTATGTTCCACCATGCGGAATATTCTACCCTGAGATATTTTTATGCCTTTATCTCTCTTGGCATTTAAGTTTCAGTTTAAGTGTTACTTCCTTAGTGAGGCCTTTCCTGAACATTTAACTTAAATTCTTATATTCTGGACCCATAACTTTCTGTCATGCATATTTTATTTTACGTATGGAACCTATCATTAGCGGAAATTATTTTGGTATTTTGTATTTGTTTACTATGTCTCTTGTCTCCTCTCTCTGTCCCGTTCTCTGATACATTCCCTGCCATATCTCCCCCAACAAAAACCTTACTTGACATATAAAAGTTACACATTATATACTTAATGAATAAATCAGCCTTACCTAACTAACCCTGATACTGCTTTGCTAATAATTTCAGTTGTTAATCAGTCCAGAAATAAGCAAAAGGAATTGCTAGTTTGACGGTCATTCTTAGCAGCAAGGGAAAACTGACTAAGTCAATGGAAGTTATAGTAGCTTTGGAGAATGTGAACAATGTTCTTGGAATTAATAATAAAGCTGTGGAATGGAATGCTGGGAGATAGCCAGACGTCTACCCTGGACTTAGGAAAACAGATCTCAAAAAGTATATGACAAATTAGGAATGATCGCATGGCCAGAGATCCTAAAAGGGAAGACTGCTCCAGAGAGATGAAAGAATAACAATAACATTCTGATGATATAGTCGCTGATTATATTTTTTAAAACAAAGGGGAAAAAATGGAATGCTAGGTACTGTCTAAAATGAGATCATGCTTTAAAAAAAACGTGTACAAAAGGCAGAATAAACAGTGTATAACCAATAATAAAAACAAGATTGCCATAAACCTTTAAGAACCATGAGTCAAGCTTAAAAAATAAATGGGCTGTGGAGCATAGAAAACAGAAGACAGGGTTTAAGTGACATTTTAAAAAATAAAATGAGTTCTTCCCAGAGTGAAAAGAACATGATCAGTCAAATTGGTTTGGGTGAGATGATATAACATTAGTAAAACATTAATTTTGCTTATTGTTTTGCTTCCAACTTTTGTATAGAGAGAATGATTTTCAAAGAGGAAAAGGAGGCACAAGATAGACTAAGACAAATAAATTACTGGGGAGATCAGTAAAGTCCAGAGTATTAAAGCAACTTATAATAACAAAATCTTTAAAGAATTATGATGTATGACAAGGAGTCCAAAAGAACAGCTTCATCTTAAAGTTCAAAGAGCATAAAATAAATTTTTGAAACCACATACCAATTCCTTTGGGTCCTCCATGGTAAAGTTCTAAAACTTGTTATTGGGACTATAAGAAAATGTATGGTAAAGTATATTCTATGAACAAGAAACACAACGTATTAAAACAAACAAAGCCAAACAATTGCCACGCAGGTATTCTTACATAAATAAGCTTGAGTAACTGTAGCCCAGGCTAAAGTGCAGTGGCACACTCACAGCCACCCCAGCGTCAACCTGCTGGGCTCCATCGATCCTTCTCCTCAGTCTTCCAAGTAGTCAGAACTACAGGTGCACACTACCACGCCTGGTTAATTTTTGATTTATTGTAGAGATGAGGTCTCACCAACTTGCCAGGCTGGTCTTGAATCCGCGGGCTTAGGCAATCCACTCACCTTGAGCTCCCAAACTGCTGGGATTACAGGCTGAGCCACTGAGCCCGGCCAGATTAATTGAAGTTAAACAAGACTCACCATTATTGCAAGACTCATCACTTTATAATGCAAATCTACACTGGACTTCTCACCAAACAGTATGCGGTGATTTTAGTATCTTGTAAAACTGGTGAGAAACAGTGTTATCGTGACATTCTTCAGGGTTTTATACTTTCATCTATTGTGCTCAACACTTTTACTAATAACTGAAATAAAGAAAAGATGGCCTGTTTATCACATCTACAGCCAACACAAAGCTGGGAGAGACAGTTAATATGATGAATGACTTAATCAAGTTTGAAAAATATTATGACAGGTTGGAATATTGGGCTGAAACTAACAAGATAATATTGGTCTCCGTAATCATCTCACATGTACAGGATAGGAGACATCTGGCTTAACAGCACTTTCTATGAACAAAATCTAAAGTGTTTACTTGACTATTAACTCAATAAAAGCCAACAGTGTGTTGCCCTTGCAAGCAAAAACAATATAGTAAAACCATTGTGCTGGGGATGTTTTAACAAAAGAAAAGGGCCTTAGGGGAATTCCTAACTCAGTTTCCTTCAGGATCTATCAGGCAACATTGGAATGGGGGAGTGATGAAAATGTGTTCAGTAGATAACAAGAAAGTGAAGGTGGCTGGATGCCATGTCATGATAGCAACACAAAAATAGAAATGTTTGGTCTCCGTAATAGAATACCTGGCCTAAACTACACATAAAGAAACACTTTCTGAGCATTCAGGTTTCTAGGTGGGGCTTAGGGAAGTAATGTATATGCTGACTTACAAGACAGCAAGCTCCTTATTACTAGAAATGCTCAAGTTAGAGTGGATGATCCTTCTAGAATGTTACAGGTGGAATTCTTACTCCAACTTTCATTTTCCTAGTCTAAAGAGTCTCTCTTTATATATAATGGCCTATTATATTATGTATTTTGATAGTTTTTTTTCTGGCCACAGGAATCTTACAAGATTTTCATAAATAGCACTGTAGAATGCTAGATCTGGTAATAACTTTAGAGACAATCTATGCAATAGTCTGCTTTTCAGAGGTGAGGAAACCAAGGCCCAAGAAAATTTCCACTTATTCTTTCATTTTCCAGATATTTTCTGGGTTTTTGATATACACAAGTCACTAAATTGCACACTGTAGTATGATAACTGCAAAAAAAGAAGTATGTGAACGTACAAATTTGGCACAGAGGAAAAGATCAATCATCTCGAAGGACCAGAGAGGATCATGAAAATGATGCAATACCTACTGTAGTAGTAAGTGAAATCAAATCCTTCTGAATACATAGTTTTTATTTGGGGAGTTTCATGGAAGGAGTTACTCGGAAGACATAGTCTCTCTTATTAAAATTAGCCTGTTGCCATTTAATAACATGAGTACTGAAATTTCCCACTTCTACTGAGGTGTACCTTACAAGGTGCGACTCCCCACTCCCTGGGCTAATCAATTTCCAGTTAAGTCTGTAAAATGAAATTGATGTCTATAGAGGGATCTTTTTTCCATCCACGAATGGGGTCAGAAAGGTCTCAGTTTCTGTTAACAATAATAGTATCAACTGGCTTTATTACTTTCCTCCATATGAAGGATGGAAATACACGTTAAGTAATACCACTAGTAAATCTGTAGCTAGATCCCACAGGGCAATAAGAAACAGTGAACACATTCATTTCTTGGCTTACATACAGGGGAAGTACATAGATGCCTGGGCTCCAAATGGACGACTTTGTACATTTCTGTTTGTAGTTACATATGGTCTGTATAAACAGATGAAGGGTCTCTGGCTTCCTTTAGACCAGGAAGGGCAGTGAGATTCTAGCTGCCAAAAGCAAAACACTGATTGTTGGCTACAAACAAGTTTGATCAATGGTCTGAGAGCTTCAAATCGCCATTCTATTTCCTCAGCAAGCACTTCATCTTGTGCCAGCCACTGCTGAGAGCGCTGTTTGATTTAGGAACTAGCCATTCATCATGCCTTGGTTTTCTCACCAAGCACAAAAGTGCCAAGACGGCTGCTTATTACCTCAAGATAGCAGGTGGCAATGTTGGCAGTTAGACCGTCAGCAAGAAGTCCAGAAAAACATAGAACTGAATGAGAGTGCATTTCTCCACCTCTGAAGCTTTTTCAACTGTTAGATTGTTTGGAAAAAAAAAAAAAACTTAACAACATAGAAGATTCTTATAGTTCAGAGACCCTGTTTGATTTCAAGGATAGACAAATGAGTTCTACATAGAAATAAGTTGTCTAGTGTATCAAGAAAGATTTATCTTTCTGTAAAGTGAAATATAGGAATTGTTTTTAGTTGTAAGATTTTGAGTGGTTGTTTTATTGACTGATTCATTCATCCATCTGCAGGATTTAATATTATCCCGGACAATCATTTCTGTAGTTTAACCTTTTAAGAACCTAAAGTAGAGAGATTCCACATGACTAAAACATGGAAAGAAGTTTTATGTTTTAGCAGGAAAAAAAAAAATTCCCTGGAAAAAAATTAGTGTCTTCTTGAGAAGATTATTTTCATCTATTTCTAATCCTGGGCAATTCTTTTTATTTATTACTGAAAAATTAATGAGTTAATAAAATGATTTAGAAAATGATAACAGGCATTGAGCTATTTGAAGATCTAGACATTTAATTGAATTCATTTACTTAACTGACACTATTCTACATTTGATATTAATTTTGGCTTTTGTCCACACACCCACAGCATTTCTTTTTCTTTCTTTCTTTTTTTTTTTTTTTTTGCTTTAGAGTCTCACTCTGTCACCCAGACTGGAGTGCAGTGGCCTCGACCTGCTGGGTTCTGGCGATCCTTCCACCTCAGCCTTTCGAGTAGCTGGAACTACAGACGCGCGCTACCACGCGCGGCTAATTTTTTGATTTGTTGTAGAGATGAGGTCTTGCCAAGTTGCCCAGGCGGGTCTCGAACCCACGGGCTCAGGCAATCCACTCACCTCAGCCTCCTAAAGTGCGGGATTACAGGCTGAGCCACTGAGCCCGGCCTACCCATAGCATTTCTTTTTCTTTTTTTTTTTATATACAATATTTTTTTATTGTTATATTGAGGGGTACAGTTAAGGGTTAGGTACACAGATATGTCTCGTTCAGGCACCCTTGCTGATAAGAAGTGTCCCCCCATCCCCAGACCGGTATTTACTGCCATTAATCCCTTCCCCTATCCCTCCCACCCCCCCATCGTTTCCCACCACTGTCAGTCATTTTCTTGTGGTAATACGTTGGATGATCAAGGTCTACTATATGAGTGAGAACACGTGATACTCAGTTTTTTGTTTCTGTGAGAGGTCACTCAGTATTATAGACTCTAGTTCC
>CAUYQG010042519.1:0-13073 GCA_963574415.1 Tarsius wallacei
AAGAGTATACTAATGACCAAAGGCTATTGAAGTACATGGGATCACTGGAGCACTTCCATTTTCTTCCAGAAAATTTCAGCATTTGAAAATTTAATTTGCACTGTATATTCTACATACTAAAAAGTTCAACTTTCTGAAAACTGTTTAAAATGATTTTCACATTCCTTTAAATTTAATTCTCCAAATGACCCCATGGCATACATGCTACCCCCCTTACACAGATGAGGCAACCAAGGAAAAGTAAGGCCAAGTAATGTGATCTTAAGCGGAAAGGGATCCTAGCCCCGGAGGTGCTGGAGCCAGAGAGCTTAGTCTCTCACTATTCCAATGCCCTGTCTTTAATGTAGAGCCCTATACATATTAAGGAGTTGACTTTGACTCTCCAGATGGTCTTCACTGATTTCCTTTTACCAGAATTCTTAAATAACTAAATCTCAGAACCGTACACAATTTTTAGTTTTTAAAATACATATTATTTCTTCTACATACACATGATAGCAATGTTACACGACAGTTTACTTTAATATGTTTCTTCAGGGACCATTTTATGACCTATGTAGTTTTTCTCTTCGAGGAAATAGAACATAGTGTTATGATAACAATCTCCAGAGTCATATTAGCTTAGTTCAAACCCTGTAATAGCTTAGTACAAACTGCTTAATCATGGAAAATGTCATTTACCTTTCTTCATAAATCAGTTATGTCAAGTGAAAAATGCCATTCAAATTTTAGCCATGTCCTGGACTTAGTCAGTAATTAAATTATATAGTTCATATAAAGTCATGAGAATAATGTCTGGCACGTGATCAGTCTTTAATAAATATTAACGTTTCCTATTGCTACTATTACTGTTATTCTGAGAAATACACTGTCTCTGTGATTTTGTCAAAAGATGGATACTTAGCACTTTAAAGACTGAGTGTTGAGAATGAGACGGGTTGAATATATTCAACAGGCAGTCTGAAAGATATCTAATAGAGAGGCACTAGTGGAAAGTTCGCTTGCTGACATCACGCCCCTAGCTCCTATATATTATTAATTTATTACACGCTGCCAGGGAAGGTTGGCTGCCCTCATCTCCTCTGGGTGTTGAGTATCATTACCAGATTTCCTGGCCCCCACAATTCACCATTAATCATGCTTGGTTGCTGCAGTGTACTATCAGCCAAGAAATTTTCACTCCCAATGTCAATCTCCATTGAGAAACAGCTTCACGGGAGGACAGCATTCTCCTCCATGTTTTATTTTTTATTTTGGAAATAAATAATTTTAATTTTTTTAAAATTACTTTTCTGTCCCATATAAGATTTTTTTTTAAGTTTTTTACTTTAATTTATTATAAGGATGTGGGATGCAAGTCAGGATTAGGTATATAAGTAACGTATGTGCAGTTAGAAGTTTGGACTTCCAACTGGTTCTCACTTCCCCTGGTTTAGGACTAGGTACCCTTTGTTTTGTTATGTGCCCTCCTCCTTCTGTTACCGGGAGAAGGGGCACAGCTTTCAGTGTGGGACGACGGCCTGATGTCGATGACCGGGTTCCTGTGTTCAAGTTTGGAAAGAATTTGCATACAGACACACAAAGTAGCCAGACAAGCGAGTAGCTTTATTAAGCAAACCATACTACATGCTCCAGAGGGGAGAGTGGACAGAAGCAGCCTTTAGAAGCTGCTGCTTCTGCACCCAACTATTGTTGAGCTCTAATTTTTATACTTAGGGGTGCTGAGGGCTGTGTTTTGGGGAGGTTTTTTCCTTAGTTTTAGACCTTACAGGGTTATACTGGTACTGTCAAGGCTGTCAGGTGTGTGATGGGAATGGGAGGCTCCCTTGGGGTAATTTTTATGCTAATGATATTATGATGAGCTTAGGTCAAGTTAAGGACATTTATTTGAGCTATAGTGCCTGTGTCTGAGTTGGAACAGTCCCTTTTGAGCAAGCATCATGGTATAAGAGGAAATTCTTAACCTCATTAATGACATTTTCAACTGTAGGTGCATAACAGGGGTGGTGCAGGGATGCTCATGCGGGCAGGGCATTACCTTTCTTAGAGATCCTTTCTTTCTATCTGTCTAGCCAGGTCTAACTACCTCCTGTCTCATGCCCTCCCTCTTCTTCTCCCCATGACTGCTGAAGCTTTTCTTGTATTATTATGTGTAATAGTCATGCCCCACTTATGAGTGAGAACATGTGGTATTCAGTTCTTTGTTTCTGTGACAGATGACTGAGAATAACCATCTCTAGCTCCATCCAATTTGCTGAGAAGACCATGCTTTTGTCCTTCTTTATGGCTCTGCGATGTTCCATCATGCATATGTACCACATTTTCTTTATCCAGTCTACTTTTGATGGGCAGTAGGATTAATTCCATGTTTTTGCTATTATGAATAGTGTGGCAATAAATATGTGTGTGCAGTTGTGTTTTTTGCAGAATGATTTGTGTTTCTTCAGGTGTATTCCCAGGAGGGGAATTGCTGGATTGTATGGAAAGTCAATTTCTAGTTCCTTTCAATAGCACCACACTGTTTTCCATAGTGGTTGGGCTAGCTTGCACTCCTATCAACAGTGTAGAAGTGTCCCCTTTTCTCTGCACCTGCATCAGTATCTATTGTTTTTTGATTTATTACCGATGGCCATCGTTACTGGGGTAAGGTATTATCTCGGTGTGGTTTAGATTTGCATTTCTCTGATGATTAGTGAGGCTGATCATTTTTTTGTTTCTGTTGGCTGCTCATATGTCTCCTTTTGAGAAGTATCTATTCATGTCCTCTGCCCATTTCTAAATAGGACTTTTGTTTGTTTGTTTCTTTGCTTTTTCTTTAGGCTTGTTTCAATTCCTTGTAGATCCCGCATGTTAGGACTTTGCAAAATATAAAATTATCAAATATTTTTTTCCCATTCTGAGTGCTGTCTTCCCATTCTCTTAGTGGTTTCTTTTGCTTTGCAAAAGCTTTTCATTTTGCCTCTGAGGTCCCACTTGTCTATCTTATCTTTTGTGGCATATGCTATTGAAAATCCTAAAGGAAATGGAGGGCTTTCTGAAATCACACAATCTTCCAAGGTTGAAGCAAGAAGAAATTGAAACCCTAAAAGACCAATAACAATCAAAGAATTCAACTTCATCTTAAAAAATCTACATGCAAGGAAATAAAGACCCTGAATCTGGTGTCTTTCCAGCTGAATTCTACAAAATATACAAGGAGGAGCTAATACCAATTTTATTGGAAATACATTGGACAATCAATAAAGATGGAACTCTCTGTAAATCATTTTATGAAGCAAGCCTCACACCAATATCAAAACCTGGTAAAGACTCAAGAAGGAAAGAGAATTACAGGCCAGTCTCCTTGATAAACACAGATACAAAATTTTTCAAGAAGATCCTAGCAAATTATATCCAACAACACATCTCAGGAATCACCCGCTATGACCAGGAAAAATTCATTCTTGAAATGCAGGACTGGTTCAATATCCTTAAGACCATAAACATAATTCAGTACATTAACAGTTGTAAAAACAAGAAACACATGATTATATCATTAGAAACAGAAAAAGCTTTCAACAAAATCTACCATCCCTTAGTGAAAAAATATCCTTGAACACCTAGACACAGAAGAAACATTCCTCAAAATAGTAAGTGCCAATGATAAGCCCACAGCCAACATATTGCTCTATGGACCAAAGTTAAAAGCATTTCCCCTGAAAACGAAATAAGACAAGGTGGCCCACTCTCAGCCCTCCAGTTCAACATAGTGTTTGAAGTACTTGCTAGAGTAATCAGCAAGAAGGAAAGCAGAGATGTCCAATTAGGAAAAGAGGAAGTTAAGCTAACTCTCTTTGCAGATAATATGATCTTATACCTGAAAAACCAAAGGGAGCCCATCAAAACCCCCCTTGCACCTATAAATGACTTTGGTAAGGTTTTGGGGTATGAAATCAATGTGCAAAAGACAGTGACATTCAATACATAAACAATAAATAGGCAAAAAACAAAATAAAAAGCACAATCCCCTTCACAATAGCCACACAGATACACAAAACGAAATACCTTGGCATTTTCCTAACCAGAGAGGCAAAAGACCTTTACAACAAGAACTACAAAACACTGCTCCAAGAAATCAGAGGACTCAAACAAATGGAAAAACATTACGTGATCATGGATTGGAAGAATCAGTATTATCAAGATGTTCATCCTACCAAAGGCAGTCTACAGATTCAGTGCAATACCCATTAAACTGCCAACATCATTATTCTCAGACCTAGAAACAACAAGACAGAAACTCATATGGAAACAAAAAGGAACACAGATGGTCAAAACAATCCTCAGCAAACCAGACAAAATGAGAGATATCACACGTCCAGACTTTAAACTTTACTACAAGGCTACAATAATCAAAATACCCCGGTACCGGTAAAAGAATAGGTATATAGACCAATGGAACAGAACAGAGATTCTGGAAGCAAAAACTCGATCTCTCAACCAACTAATCTCTGACAAAGCCATCAACAACAACCCGTGGAGACCTTATTTAGCAAATGGTGCTGGGAAAACTGGTTGACCATGTGCAAAAGAATAAAACAGGACCCCTACCTATCACTATACACAAATATCAACTCTAAATGAATCAAAGACCTAAACATAAAACCTCAAACTATAAGAATCTTAGAAGAAAAGCAGGAGACAGACACCCTTATGCACATTGGAGTAGGCAGCCAATTTTGGATCAAAGTTTTTCTGTTTTTTTTTTTTTAATTTTAAAGATGTGGCGTGCAAGTCAGGATTGGATACATAAGTGATTTATGCAGAGGGGAAGTTTGGGCCTCCAATTAGAACTCACTTTACCTGGATTAATATCAGGCACCTTTATTGATGTTATGTGCACCTGCTCCCTCCCTCCACGGCAGTGTCTCACTACTGTCAATCTTTTTTTTCTTGTAGTATTATGCTACATGTTCAGGGTCCATTTATGAGTGAGAACATGTGCTACTCAGTTCTTTGTTTCTGTGATGGATCGCTGAATATGATATACTCTGAATCCATCCAATTTGCTGGAAAGTCCATAATTTTGTCCTTCTTTATGGCTGCATAATATTCCATCATGTATATGAACCACATTTTTAAAATCCGGTCCACTTTTAATGGGTAGCATGGCTGGTTCCATGTATTTTATTATCATGGATAGTGCTTCAGTAAACATGTGTGCACAAGTGTCTTTTCTATAGAATGGTTTTAATTCCTCCAGGTATATTCTCAAAAGGGGGATTGCTGGGTCATATGGAAGGGCAATTTCTAGTTCTTTTAGAAATCACCACAATGTTTTCCTTAGAGGTTGAACTAGTTTGCACTCTCATCGACAATGTAGACATGTTTCCTTTCTTCGCATCCTCACCAGTATCTGTTGTTTTTGTTTCATTAATGATGGCCATTCTTACCGGAGTTAGGTGGTACCTCAATGTGGTTTTGACTTGCATGTCTCTCATGATTAGTGAGACTGAGCATTTTTTCATGTGCCTATTGGCTGTCTGTATGTCGTCTTTTGAGAAGTGTCTATTCATGACTTTCACCCACTTTTTAATGGGACTGTTTGATTTTTTTGTTTGTTTTTGGATGTTAGGACTTTGTCAGATATACAGGTGGCAAATATTTTTTCCTCTTCAGTGAGCTGTCTCCCCCTTTCCTGCTGGTTGCTTTTGCTTTACAGAAGCTTTTCAATTTGATTAGATCTCACTTGTCTTTCTTATCTCTTATGACACGGGCTTTGGGGGTTTGTTCAGCAATTGATTGCCTATTCCAATTTCTGTAAGAGTGTCTCCTGTGTTTTCTAAGATTCTTAAAGTTTGAGGTTTTACATTTAAGTATTTGGACTGGAAGAATCAACATTGTTAAGATGTCCATCCTGCCCAAGGCCACTTACAGATTCAATGCATTACTCGTTAAATTACCATCATCGTTCTTCTCAGACCTGGAAACAACAATATAGAAATTCATATGGAAACAAAAATGACCATGAATAGCCAAAACAATACTCAGCAAAAGAAACAAAGCAGGAGGTATCCCTCTCTCAGACTTTAAACTTTATCATAAGACTACGATAATAAAAACTGCCTGGTATTGGTAGAATAACCAAGCATATAGACCAATGGAAATCAAATTGTATAAATGTTCACGCAGATGTTTGTGTATACATACATCTGTGCTTATCTGAAATGTGTACCAAGAAGTGAAGTTGGTGAATATGATAGTTGCGTATTTAGCAATTTAAGCAGATACCAAATTGTCTTCCAGAGTTTCTGTATGATGTTACATCTTCATTAACAGTGAGAGAGATACCTTGTTGCATTGAATATTGTCATTTTTTTTTAGTGTAGTCATTTTATTAGGAGTGTAATAACATCCGATTACTGGCATCAATTGTAATTTCTTAATGTTATACGGCTCTAGGCATCTTTCATATGCCTATTTTCCAACTGTGTATCTTCAGTGAGGTATAGTAGCTACTAAGATCTTTTGCTCATTATACTGAGTGACCTCTCACAAAAACAAAAAACTAAGTATCACATGTTCTCACTCATATAGTAGACCTTGATCATCCAACATATTACCACAAGAAAATGACTGACAGTGGTGGGAAACTGGGGCGGGGGGGGAGGGGGATGGGATTAATGGTGGTGGGTATCTATCTGAGGATGGGGAGACACCTCTTATCAACAAGGGTAACTGAACGAAATATTTTTGTATGCCTAACCCCTAACTGTACCCCACAATAACATAATAAAATAAAATAAAATAAAATAAAATAAAATAAAAAATATTAAGTTTTCAATCCCTTTATCACAAATTTTTAATAGCTCTTTATATATTTTGGGTTAAAGCTCTTTATTAGCTAGGTGTTTTAGAAATATTTTCTCCAAGTCTGTGGTTTCTATTTTCATTCCCTTAACAGTGCCTTTCAAAGAGCAGGTGTTTTAACTCTAATGAGTCCAACTTGTTAATTTTTTTTCATGGATTGTGCTTTTGACATCATCTACAAACTAATCACCAAAATCAAGGTCACTTAGATTTCTACTTATGTTATATAATAGATGTTTAATAGGTTTACATTTTAATTTATGTCAATGGTCCATTTCAAGTTAATTTTGTGAAAAGAGCAAAGTGTATATCTGGATTTAATTTTTTTATCACCTTGATGCCGGCACTATTTGTTGAAAAGTCTATCCTGTCTACGTTGAATTGTCTTGGCACCTTTGTCAAAGATTATTTAATCGAATTGTGCAACTATTTATTTCTGGATTCTTCATTCTGCTCCGTCGATTATGTGTCTGTTGTTTTTCCTTGATTACTGTAACTTTATAGTAAGTCTTGAAGTTAGAGAATGACTTCATCATCTTCCTCCTCTTCCTGCTTCAGTATTGTGTTGGGTTTCCTGTGTGTTTAGCTTGTTTTTTTATACAAAAAAGGATTGCTGGGATTTTGATTTGGAATAAAATTAATCTATTTTTTAAAATGGAAAGAATTACATCTTAACAATACGGAGTCCTCCTATCAATGAACATGCACTTTCTCTTCATTTATTTAGATATTCTTGGTTTTGTTTTCAACATCATTTGTAAGTTTCTTCATATAGATCTTATAGAAATTTTGTTTGATTTAAGTATTTCTTCTTTGTGCTAATGAAAATAGAACCACGTTTTTAATTTTAAATTTCAACTTTTTTATTGCTAGTATATGGGAAAGGGATAGACTTTTGTGTTACCTCATATTTTGCAAATTTGGTATAATCACTTACTAGTTGCAGGGATTTATTTTTCATGGATTCTCTACAATTTTCTATATAGACAATAATATCATCTGTGAATGAGAGCTTTATTTAATTCTTTCTAATCTATATGGTTTTTATTTCTTTTTCTTGTTGCATTAGCTAGAATGTCTACTATGATGTTACCCAGAAGAAGTGAGAATAGAAACCTTGTTCTGAGTCTTAGGTGGAAACCATCCAATTTCTCACCATTAAATATGCTGTTAATGACAGAATTTTTGCAGATTTTTTGCCCACGGTATCCTAGGTTACTAGAGATTTTGTGATTAATGAGTGTTGAATTTTTTTTTTACAGGGGCTTTCTGCTTTTATTTAAATTATACTAATTTTCTTTGCTCTGCAGAAATAGGATTAATTACACTGATTGATTTTCCAAATGTTAAGCTAACCTTGCAAAATTGGAAAACGCACACTTGGTCACAGTATGTAAGTATGTGTATACATTGCTGGGTTCAACTTGCTAAAATTTTTTGAGGATTTTTGCATATATGCTCATGAGAGATGTTGTTCTACGGTTTTCCTTTCTTGTAATGTCTTTATCTATGATAATAGATCATGATGGTCTCATAAGATACAGTAGAAAGTGTTGCCTTTGATTCTATTTTCTGAAAGAGGTTCTAGAAAATTGGTATTATTTCTTCCTTTAGTGTTTGGAAGAATCTACTAGTGAATCCATCTGGCCCTGGAAATTTTTCTTTTGGAAAGGTATTCATTACTGATTTTTTTAAATGGATATATTCTTTTCAGATTATTTATTTCTCTATTTATGTGCTTTGTTAGACTGGGATATTCAGGAAATGTGTTCATTTCATTGAAGTTACCAAATTTCCACAAATCAAATGTCCATAGTGTGTTGATGTTTTTGTTATCTCTAGTTTCCAAAAGTTTAGAATGAGTTTAGATTGTTCTTCTTTTCTGATTACTGCATTCAATGCTACAAAATTTTCTCTAATCAGTGCTTTCACCGCATTTTATAAATTTTGATAAGAATATTTTTATTTCCATAATATTTAATTCAAAAACTTTTTTAGGCTTGGTGCAGTGACTTATACCTGTAATTCCAGCACTTTGGCAGATGAAGAGGGAGGGTTGCTTGAGCTCAGGAGTTTGAGACCATCTTGAGCAACATAGTGAGAACTTGTCTCTACAAAAAATAAAATGAATTGGCCAGGCATGGTGGCATGCACTTGTAGTACTAGCTACTCAGGAGGCTGAGGCAGGAAGACAGCTACAGCCCAGAAGTTTGAGGCTGTGGTGAGCTGTGATTGGGTCACTGCACTCCAGCTTGGGCAACAAAGTTGAGACCCCTGACTCAAATTGTGTGTATGTATATATATATATATTTATAAATATTATTTTGAGGCTCTTTACTTTGACCCACATGTTACTTGGAAACGTGTTGTTTAATCTCTAAATATTTTGAAACTTTTTATCTTTTTTTCTGTTATTTATTGTTTTAATTCTACTGTGTTGTGAAGCATAGTATATATGCTTTCAATACTCTTAACTTTGTTAAGGTGTGTTTTATGGTCCCAAATGTGTTCTATTTTGGTGAATGTGCTGTGTGAACTTGAGAAGATTATATTCTGCTGTTGTTAAATGACGTATTCTAAAAATATCAATTGAATCCAGTTGATTAATGTTGTTCATCAATATCATTAGTGTTTGCAGAGTGCTATATATGTCAGTTTACTAACAGATATGCATTAAAGTCCCCAACCATAATATTTTTTTTTCTCTTTCTCCTTGCAGTTCCATCAGTTTTTTCCTATTCATTCATTTGGGAAATACACATAAAATTCAATGAAGAAAATACAAAGTTTTCGACAAATGTTGTGGCAATTGGAAATCCATAGGCATAAACATCAACCTCAATCTAAATTGTATAGCTTATAAAAATTAAGTCAAAACAAATTATATGCTTACACATAAAACATAAAACAGTAATACTCTTATTAAAAAAGAGACAGAAGTTGAGATCTGAAACTAGGTAAAACTCCACATTACAATCCGTAGGGAAAATTTTTTTTTTAAATTGTACCTCATCACAATAAAAACTTTTGCTCTGAAAAGAATAGAAAAAAAAAATCAATATGTAGTAAGCCAACTATATCAACAATAACTCTAAATCCGGATGTCTAAATACACAAATTAAAAGCAAGAGACTGTCAGAGTGGGTGGAAAAAGTCCCAACTAAATGTTGTCTGCAAGCAAACTGCTTTAAATTTTATGACACAAATAGATTTAAGGAGTAAAGAAATGGAGGATGTTGTACCATGCTAACACTAATTTTAAAAAGTAGGAGTTGTGACTAAATACCCATCTTTTTAAAAATTTTGTTTCTTTCTCAAAAACCACTTGAGCCCACTTGTGTAGAACTATGCCTAGGCCCTCTATTCTGCTTGATTGTTCCATTGTTCTTCCACTAATACTGCACTGTCTTAGTCTTTGTTGCTATAAAATAGGTTCCACTTTGTTTTTCTTTGTTAATATTGTTTCAACTGTACTAATGCCTTTACCTTACCATGAAAAATTTAGAATATGTTCATCTATGTCTACAAAAATCCTTTTTTAGATTTTTATATAAATTATTTTAAACGTATAGATCTACTTGGGAGATATTGACATCCTTATTATGTTGAGTCTTACAATTTATGATCAAGTTATGCATACCAGTCAATAATCCATATATTAATTGGTTTGCTTTAACTGCATATATAATTTTCCACACACAGTTGCTATACATGTTTTTATAAGCATATCTAAGAATTTTATTTACTTTTAAGTGATTGTAAATAATATTGTGTTTTTAATTTTGGTTTCTACAATTTCTAGAGGCTCATGTTAGTATATAAAAATGCAACTGATTCTAACATGTTGACTGTGTGAACTTGGGAATCTCATTTGTTTGATTTAAACTAATTTTCTTTTGTAAATGTCTCAGAATATTCTATGTAGACAATCATGCTATATGCAATAAGAACAGATTTATTTCTTCCTCTCCACTCTGCATGGCTTTGTTTTTTTCTTGTCTTATCAAACTGGGTAAAAATTGCAGTACTTTGTTCAATAACACTAGTGAATGTGGACATTTTCAATTTATTTTCAATCTTATAGGGAAAGCAGCCAGTTTTCACTTTTTATTATACTGGCTATAGACTTGCTTGTTTATTTGTTGTTTTTGAATGTGGTCTTTGTCATGTTGAGGGAATTTTCTTCTATTGGTGAGTTTTTATCATGAATAGGATTTGGATTTTAACAAAATTGATAAGGATCATCCATCTTCAATTCCCTGCTTTATTCATTCTTTAAAGCCAGTATAACTTTTGGTAATGTTTTTCTCGTGTTGCCATCTGTTTGATTGTCCTTCCTACGCCTCCCTCTCCCACTATTAAGGAATCTTGAAATTACACTGAGCTTATCTGTGTAATGTGGAATACACTCCAAGCTGGCACTGTTGCTGTTACTACACAGCTCTCAAGAAACTCGTGGGTCTCCTGTGTTTGTCAGTGGGATTCGCTCCATTAGATAAAATTTGTTCCTATGGAAAATTCCATCTCATTTTTTTTGAATTTAGTGACAGAGTATTCATGAGTCACATGTTCAATTTCTTCAAAGAGGTTTTTGTGTGACTGAATACTCTGGCATTATGATTTTTTTGAGGTATTAGCAAAAGATTTTGTAGGTAAATCATTGGCTTTTTCTCTAGCACATGCTTTTTGAAACTCTTAATTTTATTGCCATTTTGCTGTCTGAATATTTTGATCATTTTCCAAATCATTATTTTCTGTTTGCATTTTGTTTAACAGTTTTAAATCTCAATTTATCTTTCTTCTGACATTGTACTATAAGCAGCAAGAAGCAACTTGACTACAAGAATTTGCTTGAAATTTTTCACTGAATATTCAATCTCACCTTTAACAAATTCTGCTCTACACAATTCTGTTAAGCTTCCTGCAACTATATAACAAGAATGATCTTTATTCCAATTTTCAATAACATTATTCACTTTCTTCTGACCTTTCACAAGCAATGCCATTAACACACCTCTTTTTACCACTTTTAATGATAATTCAGATATCCCATGATTAATATTTGCTTTAATCAATTAAGTGATTAATATTTGCTTTAATCAATTCTTTGAGACTTAATTATTCATTTTTTTCTCAGTATTTACCAACAGAGTTTTAAACTTCCATATTTCTACTCACTCAGAAATGTCAGGTCAATATAGACTTTTTCTACTATGCTCCTCCGAATTTTCTACCCCTTTCCATTGCCAAATTCCATGTGCCTCTTCTACATTTTTAGGCGTTTCTTACAGTAACATTTTTCTTTCAGTGGAGGATCTGTATTTAATTCTTATTGCTGCTATAACAAGTTATCAAAATTTAGTAGCTAAAAACAATTCTTTAAGTCTGAAGTTTGATTCATCTCACCAGGCTAGAGTAGAAGAGTTGCAAGGTTGTGTTCCTTCAAGGAAGATCTAGAAAAAAAACAAAACAAAACTGTTTCTTGCTTTTTTTAGTTTCTAGAGGCCACCCACATTCCTATGCTCATGCTCCTAATTCCTCTATTTTTATCAGCGATTTCAGGATCTTTCTCATGCTACCATCTATCTGGTTCTTTCTCTCTAACTTTTAGTCATCTTTTTTATTTCACTGGAAACACCTGGATAGTTCGGGATAATCCTTTCATCTTAATGACAGTTAAGTGTTTAAGGATTGCAATCTCATGTACATATTTGGAACTTCCTTGTCACGTAAACTAACATAGTCACAAGTTCCAGAAATTATAATCTTGGGGAGGGGTTATTAATATGCCTACCACAAATATTAAAGACAAAAATTAGTGTTGTGTACAGAGCTCCTAATAACAGTATTGTATTCCACAGAACCTTCCTCAGGGAAGCTTGAAAACAACTTGGGTAGAACAGATGCAGATTAAAGTTGACAGGAGTTTTCTCTGTCTTTCTAAGAAAACCTGCAGAAGGTGGATGGACTCTGGTTAACTAGTCTAGAAAATCCACATCTATATATGTATACCTATCTATCTATCTATCTATCTATCTATCTATCTATCTATCTATCTATGAATTATATACATAGTTAATATACAGACATATGGATTATATACTAGTTAGCATACATATATATGTATATGTGGGCATGAAACAATATGTACACATTTGTGAAAGTCATGTTTTGTCACCCTCTGTATATAACATATGAATGTATATATATTCACACACACACACACA